>CM021748.1:10185441-10290968 GCA_011075105.1 Heteronetta atricapilla
TTATTTTATTTTATTTTATTTTATTTTATTTTATTTTATTTTATTTTTACTTTATCTTATTTATTTTATTATTTGTTAACCATGTACGTGCACGTGTAGCAGCCAGCATGCATCCCATCTCCTCCACATTTTCATTGCCTGCCCTGTAAGAAGACTCCAGGCTGTAGTTTCAGCATCCAGGGGCATCCTGCAGGAATAACCCAACCATTGCCCTGATGCCCTTTCCCTCCCCCTCCCCCCCAGCTGGCAGCTTCCTTTAAAGACATTAATATCTGCATTATTTTTTTTTTTCCCAGCAGGTTAATTAATAGTTGACTCATCACCTCGCAGGCTAATGGATATTTATCCAGATGATGAAGGAAATGAGCGCCTTCCATAAATAACTGCAGCGACGCTCGCTAACAAGCCCTCCTTATTTATGCTGCTTCTCCTTCAGGAAACAAACTCTGCCGGAGGAGCTGATCCCAGCCTCTTCCCGGCTGTTTGTGCTCTGGCCTGGCTTGGTGGGGGTTTTATTTGCTAACCCTGGTGCCCTTTGCTGGGGGAGGGAGCACAGCAGCACAGCGCGATCGCCCCAACTGGGCTGGCAAAGGTGATGGTGGCCTTGGGTGTTTGCATGGGCCGGAGGTCTTTGGCTCTCCGGCAGCACGGTTTTTAGTTTTGGCCATAGAAAAAAATCCCGGATCGCTTTCAGAGTATTGGTGAGCCCTTTCCAAGTTCCCATCTGCTTCAAATAAAGGGTGTTTATTGTCTTTGTCTCCAGCTCTGCAGCTATTGTCAGCGGTGACCTTAATGAGGAGCACATTAAAAGTCATGCCTCGCTTGTTGCTCACACGCACGGGATTTGGGAGAAATTCTGGGCTTTGGCCCCTCGCTTGTCCCCCCCTGCTGGGGGCTGCTCCACACCCACGAGAGAGCTGGAGGAAGGTCCCTGCTCTCCACGCACATTTCAAGGGCAGAGCTCCAAGGAGAAGGACCGAGGCTGGACTGGAGGAGGGATGGGAGGAACCCAACGTGTTTGCTCTCTCGGTTTTCATCACACAAGTGATGCAATTTGCGAGGCTGCCTCCAGGAAGCACCAGGAGTCACACAGTTGTGTAAAATCTCAGCTTTTGTTCATTTTCCCGTCCCTCACGAAAATGCGAGCTGAAAGTTTTGAGCACAAAGGAACAGCTAGATTTTTTTTTTTTTTAATGACAATTTAAAAAATCTATGCCTCTTCGGAAGATTTTTTTTTTTTTTTTTTTAGGGATATTGGCTCATGAATTTTTAATCCTCGAGCTTGGCAGTGCTGGTTGAATTAGAAAGAGAACAACTGATTCTGATGAGCGTACAATTAATGCAGATGAGCTTGGCTGAAACCTTGATCCAGCTGAGGGGAGAGGATTTTCTCCCCGCACCTCCCATATCCTCGCTGCTCATCACCTGGGGGAGAAGCTCTATCCCCCCACTAGCATTCAGGCTCATACTTTTCATTCACCACAACATCTTCCTTCCTGGAGAGCTCTTTCATTTGTCTGAAAAAGTGCTTAGCTCTCTGGGCTGTACAACTAGCAGCTGTTGATGCGAGGGACCAGCAGCTCATCCCACACCGGTGCTGAGCAGAGCCCAACCACTACTGTCTTGTTAATGTCTTGCTTACCCATACACCTTAAATTAGAGATTTGTATCGTGAGTGATTTTATTACCTGAGCAATAAAGAAAGACGGAGGAGGCTGAGCTGAACTAATTTGATTTGATTCTGTGGGCAGCCGGTAGTTTTCCCTCTCTGTTTTTTAATGCGTGTTTCAACCAGGCAGCGATTTCAGAGCCCAAACTGCAGCAGGCTTCACCTGCTCGGGCTCTTGGGCAAATATAGTGGGAGTGTTTCTGAGCAGAGTGTGACAAACCCTGAATTATGAGTGCTCTCATAACACCGGGGAGGTATTATGGAGCCCATAATGCCTGGGCTCCTCATACCTGGGAGGGCACTGGGGACTGTGGAGAACGCGAGTGAGCTTGATGGTGAGTTATGTTCCTCTCGTGCTTCATTGAGCCTTGCCTGGCCCATGGGTAAGGCACATCGTGCTTCAGCATCCCACCTGTTTGGGGAAGGAAGAGCCTTGTAAACGTATTGCATGGCTACAGGGCCCCAGCCCAAGGGCTTCTTGTCTGCAGACCCTCTGCATCCCATGGGGGTGTCAGCAAAGGCTTGGGACAGCCGAGGCGGATGGAGAGGCTGTTCTCTGGGGAACTGGGTGCCACTGAAAGCCAACACCACACAGAAAGAGCCAGGAGCAGCCAGGGCTCCACCAGCCCATCCAGGCTTTCATTTTCAGACTCACCACCTGCAGTCACAGTCCCTGGGCTGACGTTTCCAACCACAAACTCAGTGCCCTTTTTTTCAGGCTCGGCTGAATTTACCCACAGAGCGTGGCTGTGCATTGAAGAGCACATCTTTATTTTTATTTTTATTTTTTCCCTTTTAGCACAGCAATTTCCTTTATTTTTCCTGGGCTCAGCTTGAAGCTTGTACTTTGGTTTTTAAGGATTTTTGTAGGGCTTTTATTGCCCTGACGGGGAGACCAAAGTGGAACATCTGATCGCTGGGATAAACACGTCCCAAGATAAAGGGTTTGCACATCCTGTTTCTAAAGCTGGTCTTGCAAAATGTTCAAAAGATTTTTTTTTCTGTTTAACCAGTGTCTGTAAATGGCTTAAACTTTTCACAACTATTGTTAGGGGCAGCATCTATAAGTGAGTGGTTATGACTTAGCACCTCGATGTGAGAAAGAATGAATAAATGCATTAAGTGCAAACGTATTAAGTGCACAGCGGCTCAGCTAGATTCCTGGTTTTACACTGGGACAAGTTGTTAAATTTGATGTCCAGGAGCTCCCAGAGTCATTTCATAGAGAGAAGGTGAATTCACCTGGATTTCCAAGGTAGGTCAGCCCCTGCATGAAGCTGGAGGAGGTGGCTGAACACAGCAGGAAACGTTTCCCATCGAGGATGCTTTCTTCTGAGCTCTCTGAAATCTTGGATGTGTGCTCAGATGTGCACTTTGGAGTGACTCTGTCACTCTGTTGGAGGAGCACCGTAGAGGCCTGACCTCAGCATAAATCCAGGCATGCTCCAGAAGCTCCGTGAACATCCCCAGCACGGGGCCGAGACGCGGCGTGCCCCAGCGGGCTGGACCAGCGACCCCGCGGCGCTTCGTGCTGCCGTCTGCCAGATTTTGTGCTTCAGCCTGCATGCTCCCAGCCCTGTAACGATATTTGTGCCTCGTACAGCTGCTTCTTGTCTTCAGAGCGCTCTGTGAACATTACTTATGCCTAAAACGGTGTTTGAGAAGCCCTCACGGTTTGCCCGGAGCCTCGAGATGATGTCAGGAGGTGAACAGGAGTTTTCTGTGTGAAGCACCTGGTTTCAGACCCGTTATTTAACCCAAGCCATTGCCTCCTCATGGCACAAGAGGAACCGAGCCACGGCACGAACCCAGGGACCTGCAGAGGTGGAGAGTGTACAGACACTCGGGGCTTGTTTTCCAGGCGGATAATCTCGCCTCAGCCTCTCCCTCCTTGTTTGTTGCAGAGGGAAAGTGGCCTCAAAACTGGGCCAAGCTTTTCTTGTGGCTTCTGGCTCCCATCTGGCAGTGGGACTCGACCTGGGGCCATGTTTTTTCCAGTGGGTTTGAGCAGCGGGTGACAAATGCCACGGAAAAGACATGGGGCCAGGCAGAGCACCGTCCCCCTGTCCCCTCCCCAGGTCCCAGAGCCCAAATGATGCTGCAAGAGCCCTGCTGCAACAACTTGATGCAGCATTAAAATGCCTTTTTAAGGAGGAAAAGACAAGGTTTGGCTTCGGTCTGGCTGCATGTGGAAGAGCCCTCCCTGGCTGGGGTATTGCAGAGGGCGTTTGCAGAGGGGTTCATCTCTCCTGGGATCGTGTAAGAATGATTTTGGGATGTCTTGCTGGGTGCCACACGTGTTCGTGCCGCGGTGACAGCCGTTACTGGAGGCATTGTGGGTTTTTCCATTATTAGGGATGACAAACGAGGTGAGCAGGCTCCTGCAGGCAGGCAGAGCGGCTAGGTGCTGGGGGCAGCACAGGACCAAGTCTGCACAAATCCGTTCTGGCTCCTGGGGGAGCGCAGCCCCGGTGTCTCAAGGAGCCTCCTCCTTTCCTATGAATTCTGCAGATTTCAGCCAAGGAAAGTCTCTGAGAGAAGAACCAAGGAAAAAAATTTATCCCTGCTGATATGAGCAAGCTTTAATCTCCTGGTGCTACAGACTGTGCAGGAGGTGGGGATGCTGTGGCATGAGCACAAGGAGAAAATTTTTGCCCTGGCTGGAGACGTGGGAGCTTCATCCAGGGGTCTCAGAGCTGGCACCCAGGCTGCAGCCCCTGTGGGTGGGAAGGGAGAGGATTTGCTGCTCGTTCCCTTGGGGCAGTGGCTATGGGGTCAGCAGAAAGCCCCGACCAGCCAAGCTTCTGCCCACAGCTCTTTGACTGCTCTGTTTGCTTTGGATCATTACTCACTTCTTTCTTTTTACACCCATCTTCCAGCAGAATGAAGGGCAGGAATGGAAAGAGCGCTGTAACACCGCTTGGGTAGTCTCAAAATGCCTCGTGCTCATTTGCTGCTCACCCTCACAGCACCTTTGGGAACAGAGACAGCGCTCACATGCCCGTTTTACAGCACCAGGCACTCAGCACTGCAGGAAAAAAGAAATCCTTCGTGGTGCTGGAGAGAAAATACGCGAGGATGTGAGGTGCACAGATCCAATTCCATCACGGTGAGCTCGAGGAGGTGCATTCAGCCTTATTTCTATGCTCATACGTGACTTAGAGTGACTAATTGCTGAGCACTCCCTCCTCCTCGATGCCTGCAGATGCCGTGATTTCAAAGCACAGCGACTGGAGCCACCGCCGGAGGGCACAGGAGATGAAAACAGCTCCTGCTGCCTCCAAACAGCCCCACACGTGTTCCTCGCCTATGGCAGCAGATGCTATTTGTCCCAGAATAATGCAGCACCTGCGTATTTAATCTTTCACCCAGGGATGTAAGCTGCTTTTCAGTGAAGCTGGAGCTGAGGGATCCCCACGCAGCCCAGCCTGGTGGCGCTGGGAGGGAAGAGACCCAGATGGGGACTGTGCTCCCCACGGCTGCAGGGGATGCCGAGAAGGGACGTGGGGGTTGAGCCCTTCGTTTTGAGGCTGTTTTGGGGACGTCTCCACCATAGCCTCAGCACCTCCCCAGCCCAGCTGGAGATGCCGTGGGTTCCCCTGGGCCTTTTCACCTTCTCGGCTCGTGACTCCGTTCTCAGCCGTCGCTACCTTCGCATCTCTGGCAGACAAAGAGAGGATCGCTGCATTAGCTGTGTCACCAGGGAGAGCTTAAATATTGTGATTAAAAAATTCCTGTCCTCTCGCATAGCCTGCTCAGACGTGCAGGAAGAAACCTTGGCAATTAGACTCCCTGTGCACTGACAGCAGGACAGCAGGGCAGAAGTTCCTTTTCTTTCTTTTTTTTTTTTTTTTTTTTTTTTTTTTTTCCCTGTCTGGTTGCTTCTGTAATTTTAGAGCAGCAGGGAAAAAAGGCCTGTTTGATTTTCTTCATTATGCTAACCTCAGTTTGACTTCCTGATTGCCAAAGCATGATAAATGGAACAGATTACCTAGAGATTCCCAAATATTTGCTTTTGAATTTCTTTTTTTTTCCCTGAGCCTCATTAAGGCATTAAAGCTTGCAGATTGTATCTTTACTTTCTTCTTCCAGCAGAGCAGTATTGACATGTATTAATAGCCATATTCTTTTTCATTTGAAATTAAAACCAGATAGATACTTCTCATGCTTTGCTTTCAAATCTTATTTTTAAAAATATTGATCAAGTGTATTTTGTTTTTCTTTTCCCCCAGCCCTGCTGTAAAGGACAGTCACTAACGAAATGCTTTCAGTCCTGGATCTTCGTGCACCACTGGGTGCAGTTTTGTAGATGTAGGGACAGGTTGTAGAAGGATATAATTTATAGATACAAGAAGAAAGTGGTTTCCGACAGTAACAGGCGAGAAAAGAGATTTAATTTATATAATAATCTGTATAACCTCTGCAATCAGGTGGAACAGAACAGCTCAGACATGATAAGATGCGCCTGGGCACGTCTCTCCGGTGCTAAATGCTGTTGAAAGATTTCATCCCCCAGGACTTAAGGACAAAGGGCCAGAAAAACCTCCTGGCTGTGAGCCCCCAGGCACACCCTGAGCTCTCTGCGAGTATGCCCGAGGCACTGTATGAGGATGACATTTGGGGGGCACATGAAAGCCACCCCAATGTACCTGGTGGGGTTCTGCTGGAGCCCCAAAAAAACGAGCCACCTCCTGGGTGTTCGTGGTGTGCATTCTCCTCCTCCTGCACCTGCCCATGGTCCCACAGAGGTCATGGGGTAGTGTGAAGATGCGATGAGGTGTCCTTGTGCCACCCACCTGGGGTGGGAAAGGGCTTCTTGGAGAATATTGGGGCAGTGTGATGGGTGAGGACAGAGCATCCTTTGGGTGCCACCACACCAGCCCCAGCCATGCTGAGAGCACCACGAGCTGGTGCCATGGTGGAGCCCCGTGCCGTGCACGTCTCGTGGTTCTCCTCCACCTCCTCCTCCAGGCGTGACCCCAGGAGCTCTGCTGGACTGCAAAGCAGTTCCTTTGGAAGGGTTTGCTGCAGTTCTCTCCAGACTCACTCAACGAGCTCTAATAATAACCAACTGCCTTTCTATTTATAAATGAGAACAGCAGCGAGGAGCGAGGCTCGGGCGGCTGGGGCCACCACAGACCCCGCACTCGAGCTCCGTTCCCCAGGCAGTTTGTCCCCGCTGTCCTGCTGGGCACCTGGCCACCCTGCCCTTGTGCATGGGAAAATGCACTTCCCTGGGCTGTTTCCTTTGGATAAACACACTATTTATTATTAATATTATTATTTTTGATTCAGCCACTGGCGAAGCAGCTAGGATTCAGACGTGCATTTGGGAGGGAGGGGTTGCTGAAGATGGCAGAAGCACCTTTATCCCCCAGGTGTGTGCCTCTGGCTGCAAATATTGGACCCTCAGGACCACCGCGGCTCCTGGCATCACAACAGGATGCTTGATGGGGAGGGAGGAGAGCCCTTCTCGTTCCCTCTGCTGGCAGAGGGGGGTCTCAGGCTCCATCTGCCCCCCCCCCCCAGATCAGACCAAGGCTGGCACTGCTGGCGAGGTCTGGGCACATACTGAGCAAACAAAACCCTTGGGGGAGGTTTGCCGTGTGGAAGAAGTGAACATCCCTGCAGCAGGTGGCTGCTGCAGCTCTGGGGACGCTGGCCATATCCACAGCTTCTGTGGTCCAGCACTGGAGCTCCCCCTTCCCACCTGCAGAGCCTCGCATCCACCAGAAGCCGCTGGCGGGGAGCAGAGCAGCGCAGCGCACAGCAGCACAGACTGCTCGCTCCGAGGAGAGGCGGCGGTGCCACCCTCAGCACTTCAGCTGAGTGATGCAGCGTTACCGACGGGTTGTCCTCAGACACAGCCCTGTTCTTACAGTCCTCTTCACCTCTCCCCTGCCCCTGCAGCCTGCGGAGCTGAGCGCTCCCCCAGCGCTGATGCTTGCAAGATGCTCGCAGCCATGAGGAGAGGGTGTCATGGGCATCCTGGGATGCTCCTGGCTGGGAAATTTGGGTAGGAGGTGGTTGTGTACCAGAGTCCTAAATCTCTTGCAGACTGTGCATGAATAGGTCCTTCATTGCCCTCATTTCTCATTAGTTCTGCCTCTCTAACAGCCATCACAGTGATGTGTGGCGGGTGTCACACTCCGTTAGGGTCTGGGTGACAAAGCGATCCCAAAACGAGCAGGCTGGAGCGGTTCCCTGGGGCAATGCACTGCAGCAGGCCACTGGAGCACATCCTGATGGTGAGGACAGGGAGAGTCATCCCTAGGGGATCCACTCATACTGTGTGCCCAAGCAGATGGGTCCCAAGCATCCAGCTTGCACACCTGTGCCAGCGAGCAGTCACCAGAACTCCACAATTAGCAGTGCCGCAAGCACACAGAGGGACCGCTCACATTTCTCGCTAGAAGATGGCAGAACAGCCCTTTTTCCTGCCCCCAGTCCCAGACCTTACCCCAGATCATCTCTTTGGCAGCATGCACGGTGCACATTTAACCCTGCACGGCTCCCAAGCTCCATCCCCCTGCTGCCTCTTGAGCACCTCGCCCCTGCCCAGGGCTGCTGGACGGGGGCGGCTGCTGCACCCAGCGGCCGGGGGCTCGGCCACGGGGGCGAGGGGCTCCAGGGGTCACGGGGAGGGTTGGGAGCAGAGCCGGGACGGCGGGGATGGCTCCGGAGGGGCTCGGGATGTCTCGGCAGCCCTGCACCGCCGCCGTGTCCCCAGGAGGTGGCACAGCGCGAATGGAGATGCTGGGAGCAGCCCGGGGCCGCTGCACCCCCGGGGCGCAGCCAAGTGATTCACGGGGGCAGTTCCAGGAAAGGGAAGAAAAGGCCCGCATCTCGTTTCTCGGAACCCCATAGTGCAAAATTCTTTTACGTGGAAAAAGGGAAAAAAAATACAACGAACAAAGCCTATTTTATTTTGAGAGAAGTGAAAAACTGAGTGCATTTCTCCCCGCTGCAAGCACACAGCTGCCCGGACAACCACTGCCGTGGTCCCAGCAGCCTTTCCCCTGTGAGCAGAGCCTCTGCTGACCCCTGCTTCTGCTCCTCTCATCTGCTGCCCTCGTTCCCTGCTCCCACAGCCCACCTGGCATTGTGCTCCTTCGGCTTTTATCAGCCCCCGTTATCAAACCGCGCGGTGTGGGGCCAGGGGTGTTGGGGCTGAGCGAGCACAGCGCCTGGCCTCGGGCCTCCCACCTCTGCGTCTGCTCGCTCCCAGGCCGGACCAAACATGTTTTCCCCATGTTGTGCTCGTCTTCGCTTATGGGAGCAATTTTTAGGCACCTGCAGCTGAGGAGATGCAGCTGGAAGTGGCAAGGCGGTGTTTTTGTCTAACCGTTGGCACTGTTCCCTTTCCAGGAAAGGCAGAATAGAGGAGGTACGATCAGGAGATCGGTCATTTGGAGACCAGAAGACAGATTTGTTTTCAGCCAAGCACAGACTGCTGAGCTTCTGCGGCAAACATTGCGTTTCTAGTAAATTATTGACCGTGTTTCACTCAAATGGATGATTTTGAAAGGCATTCGTGTTGGCAGACCATATACCGTACCACTGTGCCACTTAGTCCAAGCCCAGTTTGTAACAAAAAAAAGGGATATTTCTTCCCAGAAATTCATACTTTCCTGATTTTCCCTTCTTGGGTTTTCATATTAAAAATTAATGAAACGGTCAACAGCAGCTTAAAGGGGTTCCAAGAGACCAGGGACCTCCCTCTGTCCCCTTGTTGTGTCCTTTGAGGGCAGGAGCACAAGGACAGGGCAGGCACCATTTCTTGCTTTTGCCCATTTCTTGCTTTTCTGTCTCTTGTGACCAGCAAATACAAATCCTGGTGTGAGATGCAGAGGGATGGGATGTGTTCCTCAGCTGGGGGTAGCGTGGCTGTGCTGCAAAATGCTGCCAAGGGTCTTCTGTACCCCGAGAGGAGAAGAATGCGGTGGTTTCAAGGCCAGTTATTTTTCAGATTAAAGGAAAAAAAAATAACAATCTTGCTTCTTTGTGTTCTTCTTTCTGAATTCCTACTTAGCATCCTGAGAACCCTTCAGAGGATTTGCATTTAGAACATGAAATGAATTTCTCACAATGAGGCCAAAGAAAAGCGAGGCGCGTGGGTGGAGGGAGCTGTGGCCCCTGCCAGCAGCCAGCGCCAGCAAGTGGATGTCCTCAGCTGCCTCAGGTGAGGTCGAACCCAGCAGAGCTCTGCCTCGAGTCCTCCTCACATCCCACAGCCCTTGCTTTGAGGTTAAAAAATCATTTTCAATAAATAACCATTTAAATAAATGGTTGCTGGGACTGGCAACGTAGGGGCTATTTCCAACAGCCCAGTGCAGACCCTGCCTCTCAGCCTGTCTGTGGACACAGGAATTACTTCAATAGCTGAAGAAACCTTAAAAAAGACCCTTCTAACTCTGTCCTTACGGCACCATCCTCCCTTCTTGGGTGAAGAACCGAGAGGAAGGACCTGCTCCTGTGTGCCCCAAGCCTGTGGGAAGGATCTGCCTTTGGTGCCTGTGCCTCCAGCTCCCACTGAAATCCATCTGACCGTCCTCACTCGATCCCAGGCTTGCCCAGGGACGCATTGCTTGCACGTCCAGATGACTTTTGATAATTTCAAATAGCCAAAATTAATCTGGACAAGCAGAAGGGACGTTTCCAGTCCCCGTGACCACAGGCACCCAGGTGCTCAGCTCCTGCCCAGCCCCGTTCCCTCCTCGCCCATCCACAAACCACTGCCCGATTCACAAACCCACACGGAGCGGCACGCGGACAGACGGACACTTCCATTCTGCCTGGAACACAAGTTCGTGAACTCCTGTTATCATTAAAGCATGATTTAATTAAAACATCATGCCTTACACAATCCTCTCCCTCCTTCTAAAAAACGTTTCCTGCTTTTTCCAGCTGGACAAGCTATCCCCCTGCCTGCTTTGAAGTAAATATTTTGTTGGGTTTGGCTGCTGTCACAGCCACACATAGCCTTCTGCCTGATATTTTATCCATCTGGTGCTGAAGGGCTGCGGAGCTGCTTCAGCCTGAAGCCTCGGAAGGGTGCAGAGGTGCTGCGGGGAGTTAAGGAGCACCAAAGCAAGGGAAGGAATGGTCTTCTTGGCTTTCACGTGCATGCTAATCCATGCCTTAAAAGTGAAATACTCTCAGCGGTGCTGGTTTTGCCATCCTGGCACTCTCTGGGGAGCGCGCCCTGGGCCGGCTGAGCCGAGGACCCGCTGCAGCCCGTTCAGGGGGCAGCAATCCAAGCCCCATTTCCTCTTTTGTCTCCGGTGAATGGAAAAAGCGGCTTGGCCTCGGCGCTGCGGGGGCTGCCAGCATCTGCCTTGCCTCATTCCCCGTGCCGCAGGAACATCTGGCCCTGCGCGGGGCGGCCAGCTGCGGGCAGCTGTGCTGCGCGGGAGGGGGCTGTGCTCGCTGGGACGAAGCCCCCTGGGGGCTTTTTATTTTATTTTATTTTATTTATTTTATTTTATTTTATTTTATTTTATTATTTATTTTATTTTATTTTATTTTACTTTTATTTTATTTTAATTTCATTTTATTCATCTCATCTCATCTCATCTCATCTCATCTCATCTCATCTCATCTCATCTCATCTCATCTCATCTCATTATTTCATCTCATTTCATCTAATTTCATTTATTTCTCTCGCTTTATTTCATTTATATTTTATTTCATCCACATTCTGTTTTCTTTATACTTTATTTCACTTTTACCAGGGATGCTCTGAAAGCAAGATGTTTGATGCTCAGCCGAGCTATGAGGTCTGGAGACATCCTGCAGCACACCGGCCCTTTGCGTAGCATCTCTCAGCCGTAGAAGTTTGGCTCGTTGATATTTTGAAGCTTTCCTTGCTGCTTTTCCTGAAGATCCTTGAAATTTGAAAATTACAGGGCCAGCACCACGTTTCTCACCTAACCAAAGACGTGGGCTGCTGCTTGATGTCACCTGGGGGTGCTGCGGTGGCAGTGGCAGGGGGAGGTTTGAGGTTTGTCCCACAGCCCCTCAGCTCAGGGCAGGGGAGAGAGAGAGGCGGGGGTGACCTCAGAAGGGAATGTTCAAGAAGCCTGCTCACTTCTAGGAAAACACACTCTTGTCCTTTTTTTTTTTTTTCTTTTTCTTTTTTTTTTTTTTTTCCCCAATGAAAATGCTAAGTGCTCATGAACTTTTCGAGCACTTTTGTCCATTCCCCGCTGCCAGTTGAGCCCGGCTTTGTGCTGGGGACAGACCCCTTTTCTCCGAGCCCTGGCCGCAGCCCAGCTCCCAGAAATCTCGACGTGGTGCTGGCGATGGCACCGGCCCCGTCCCCCTTCCCTGGGGGCCCACACGGAGCCCCAGCTCTGACCAGCTCCTTGCGGGGGTTCTGTGGGTCTTTGCCCTTCTCCTCTTTGTGTAGAAGAGGATGGAGCCAGCTCCAGCTGCTTGGCTTTCCCCTGGCATGGGAAGCACCAAAGGGCACCCAGAACAACCTGCCAGCCCCCCCGCTAGCAGGCAGGTTGGGGGCAGTCACTTAAAAAAATAATAATATAAAAAAACCACAATTGTGCAAGTGCTTTCGGAAGGAACAGCCACGGCTGGAGGTGCTCCAAGGAAAGGAGAAGCCCAGTCCAGCCTCAGCAGTGCATTTGCCCCAGGGAGATGTCATGCCTCGGTCCTTCCCTCTGCTCCCCTAGCTCCCTGTGCACCCGGCTTCCCCTTGCCATCCCTGGGGATGCTCTGGGGCAGGACCTGGGGCAGTTTGCTGGGATTTTGTCATTGTTTGCATCATTCAAAGGCCTCCAAACGGACCCTGTCCCCCGGCTGTGCTAGAAAAGAGATTTTCTGGTTAGAGGAGTGAGGTCTGCATGTAAGGACAGAGATACGGAGAGGAACAGCAAAGTACGATGTAAGGTGCAGCGATACGGAGAGGGTCGTGGCCCTTCACTTTCACCGAGTTTGCAGGAGCAGGTGACCGAAATGCTTGGGGATTTCACATACGCCACCTCCCAGGGCAGGGAGTACAAGCGGAGCTGTTGTGTAAGCGGGAGGGGATACGGATCCCCCTGAGCAAGCGCCTCGAGCACCAGGCGGGGTTTGGGGCTGGGTGTGCAGCCTACACAGGCAGCGATTGTGACACAGCTGCCAGATTATGTAAAGAAATTTGGATTCGTGTCTTCTGTGAGGACTTTAGCTCTAGCAAACGAGCTGAGTGCAGGCATAACGTGTGCCCATTTTTTTATTTTTTATTTTTTTTTTCAGGAGGAAAATCCTCTCATTTGTCTTTACACCAGAGGAAATGAATCCTTCCAAAGAGCTGACTCATGGAATTCCTGATATGAAGAGCAGGAAGTGTTTGTTGGATCAGGCACGGGGATGTTGCATGGAAGAATTATACGTGATATATATTCAGACTCTTCTCAGGCTGGCACAGAGCACCACATCGTTTCCTATGCCATGCCACTGAGACACTTCTCATTGCAGGGTTTGGGGCCCTGTACTTTGCTTGCCCACAACAACCCAGATCTGTTGGGTTTCAGAGCACAACTTGGGTGCTCCCAGGGTCGGCACCACTGCTCCTGCAAGGTCTGCCCAGCTCCTGACCATGGCCAAACACAATTACCCTCCTGGGACATCTGAGAACCCAATGGAGGCTCCCAGGGACAGTGACCTCAGCTGTGCCCCTGGCAATGCTGGGGTGCTGGTGGACCTGCACCAGTTTTGATTTGCGACATATTTATTGGCCATTACAGCAAAAAGACAAAGCCATGAGCAGGTATGAGGTTAATTTTCAAGCGCAGAGCAGCTCTAGAAGGAAGTTCTATAGAGAACTGGCAGCAGCTTTGCTTTCCAGAAAGATTAAGAGCAGCTCCCATCCCTTCCCTTTCCAGAAACTGTAAATGTACCAGGACTTCCACTTTTCGCAGAAAATATTTCTGTGCTGTTGCCATGACTCTTAGTGGGGTTGTGAGTCTTAAATGCTTTCCTGCCAGAGGAGCACGTCCCCGGTTAATGCTCTCGTTTTCACGCGCTGCTCCTGCCCTGCCCTCTGCAGCCTTTGCAGCTGGCAGCTCTTCAGCTTCCCCTGGGCTAGCACAAACTCACAGTGTGGGCCGTGACAAGCTGCTGACAGGAGGCTGCTGCTCCGGGGGCGCGAGGAATGCTGCAAAACAGCCAAGGCGAGCGGTGACCCGGGAGGGAGCTGAGTGCAGGCTCAGGACCCCTGCCCAAGTGACGACAGCCCCTCAGGGGGATCCGGTCGCTCGCTGGGCCTGTGATGGTGCCTTGTGAGCAGCAGGGCAAATTTAGCAGATATTGTCCCTTTGCTCTCTTACTGCCCAGCCGTTTGCTGATCCGGGACTTTCTGGCTGGAGGTCATTTGTACGAGTTCAGAAAAATCTGACTCCACCGCCGTGAGCTGACCCCAAGTTCTGGCAGCCCTGTGCCCTGCCAGGAGGAGCTCCAGGCTCACCAGCAGCTCCTGCAGCACACAGCTCCTCTATCCCCTGCCATGCCAAAGCCCTTCTGACCCACTGCAGCCACCTCCGTCCCCGGGGGAAGGAGGCTGAGCGTGCTTACTGCTGGAGGTCCACAGCGGTAATGACACAGGAGGGTGTAGCTGTGGTTTCTATAGAGACATTTATTGGAAGGATATAAAAATACAGTGTAAATTTTAATAAGATGTATTTAAACGTGTCTCAGGCACAGTCCCACGTGTTGGTGGGAGACAAGCCCAGGAGACTGGCAGTGTGTCCGGACTCCCTGCTGCACCCAGACCCACCGAGCAAAGCAAAGCCTTGGTCCCCAGGGATGGGCCAGGACCCTTCTCTCTGCAAACCCCTTGGTCCCTCTGCTCCCTCAGCCTCTGCTCTGAGCTGCTCAGCTCTCACCGGCGGGCAGCATTTCATCAACCAGCCTTTGGAAATTCAACCTGGGGCAGGGCTCAGTGCAAATACCTGCACAGTCCAGGTGAAATGCTGTAAGAAATGCCCGTGGCAGAGCTCCTCCTCCTCCTGGTACACCAATAATGACAGTAAATACGTGCAATATCACATCACTTAGGTTAATACGGAGTAATGTGTAAATGAGCATCGTGGATCTCTAACTGTCCTCCTGCTGCAGCTGTTTCCATTCGAAAGTCCCATCCAAAGCTAGATCAAAATTATCCTTCTCTTGTTCCCGTGAGAGTTCCAAAAACACCTGAAATGGGCAATATGAAGTCCGGATTACTTCTTGGGCCTTCCCTAACCCTGTGATGCACTTTTTCAGGAGGTGCAGCTCCTGCAGTTTCTTGCCTCCTGCCTCAGCGCTGGCCCAGACCCAGCTTTTGTTCCTGCTCATGCCTTTGCAGCACATCTGTCACCTACCTGAGCCAAAGTGTTCAAAGAGAAGCTGTACTCCTCAAGGCTGAAGTTCTGTTTGGCTGTGGAGAAATGGAAACAGAGCTGAACATTACCTTTTGGTGCTTCACCTTTTCAGAAAGCCGTCTTGCTTTGCTCTTACCTTCCTCTAGCTTGGAGAAAGACTGGGACAGGGGCAGTGCGTCTTCCATCGGCACCTTGTAGACAAGCAAAGAGGGGAAGCTGGGAGGAAAAGAGGAGGCGATTCGTGCTCTGCATTGACTTTTGGGTACAAAGGTTCATGTCACACTATGAGCCGGACCTGTGGGTGTTTTATTGTGGGGATGGCAGCAGGACTGGACTTGGTGACATTGTTGGACCAGATCCCCACAGAGGGACTGTGACCCCGCTGCCTCTCTTCAGCTCAGATCTGGCATTTGGACACCGCACTGGGCACCCGTTTAGGTACAAGGCAATCCTGGAGCCTCTGTTCATCCCATCTTTATGCTTACCGCTCCTGACGGGCTGCACTTGGGAAAATCCTCAAAATTTCAGTGTGGAGGAGATCAGTGCTTTCTGCGTCCTTGACTTTAATTTCAAGCAGGTAGCCTTTGCCAAACTTGCTCTTCAGATACTGAACGGAGCCAATGCACCTGCAGGGGAGGGGTGAAGCATGAAGTCAGTGTGAAACCACTGATGCCCTTCCCAAATTGTCCTGCAATGGGGAGCACTTCATAACGCCCATGGTGGTGGGCTCAGGAGGCTGGGGGGAAGCCCTTGCTGGACCCAGGGGGGCTGAGAAATATTTTCTGTCCCAGCCACGCTGCTGCCCACCGTAGCTGCCCGGCCACCAGGATGGCCACGCGGTCGCACACCGCCTCCGCCTCCTCCATGTAGTGCGTGGTCAGAACAGCCCCTGTCTCCTTGGTTTTCAGGGCGGCACGGATCATTTTCCTGAGGACATAGAAAAAAGAAAAAAAAGAAAAAAAAAGCCAACACTCCCTAGAAACGCCAGACATTTTTTCTTAAGCCTTTTTGCCCCTCCACATGCACCTACCCCTAAAACTAATATAAAAGGATATAAAAAACTTTAGACTGGTGGTACTTGAAAATAATGAGAACATTCTTTTTTGACTCAAGTCCGATTATGGACTTCTAAACCCATATACAACCATCCAAAAATCTACAAGGAGGATGAAAAGAAGCAAAAGGGCTTCCCACTCCTTGCTCATGCTATATTTTTTATCAGAGATTCTGATAAAACCACCGTCCCGAGACGAGCAGCGCTAACCACGGATGAGGTAAAATGCCCTTTACCTAACCCTACACATCTACTGCTGCTCGGTGCCCGGGTCCTACCCACCAGACGCAGCGCTGCCCCTTGGGGTCCATGCCGGTCGATGGCTCGTCCAGCAGCAGCACCGCGGGGTTGCCCAGCACGCACATGGCGAAGCAGAGCTGCAGGAGGGAAAGGGTTGGGGTCAGGTCTGCTGCAGTCCCCAGCACTCTGTCTGCAAAGAGCTGCGGGCAGCATCGCATTGCTCATGGGCACCGAGCCGCTGGTTTGTAGGAGACACAAACTTAGGTGATGCTGGGTGAGCTCAGCCCGCCGTGGGATGCAACGCGATGCTCTCCAGGGGGCTGGGAGCACACACAGGTCCCACTGCTCACACAGGGCATTTTGCAACGCTCAGCATAGGAACAAAAAAATGCACCTTTCTGGTTATCCCAGCAGATAATTTTCTGGCTGATTTTTTTAAATAGTCCTGAAGCTCCAGAGCACTCACTATTCTGTGGGGAAAAGGGAACAAAGGAAAAAAAAACACAACACATCAAAACCAACATTTTTGTTATTCCCAATTGAGTACTCTAATCAGAGGTTTCCAAAACAATAAGAAAACAGAACTTTCTTCCCCTGGTTCTTGGCTCCTGTTTGTTTTCATTAAACATTTATTGTGTTGTAAAAACGTGAATGAGTATTTGAAGCAGAGTGCACTGAACAGGCCACAAGCCCTTTTCTAAGAACAATCACCCGTGTCAACAGCATTATAAATCCACTCCACCTTGCCGGTGTCAGCTCAGCAGGCAGCACTTAAGCACCCTTCTTGTAGTGCCAAACAACAAAACCCGAGATTTTAGAGATGCTTCCTGCAGATAACGAACTTAAAAGGGACGTCAGTGGTAAATCTGTCCCCACCAAACACACTTAGGCAAATTGAAGGTTTTCTCAGCCCGCTCACTTAATCGCAGCATTTAGCACAAAATCGCTTCTGCAGATTCATTTCCCAAGTTCCTTTCAAGCTGTCTCTTGGCTCACGGAGGACTTTGACCTTCTGGTCCCCTCCCTGTGCCCTAGGATGGGAGATAAAACCTTGACCAAAGCCTAGCACCACCCTGCCCCGTACCGGTTGACAGCAGCAGCCGTATCCTCCTTGCGCACTCCTTTCACGGCCGCGTAGACCTGGAGGTGCTGGTGCAAGGTGAGGTCCGGCCAGAGCGGGTCCTCCTGCGGGCAGTGCCCCAGGTGGTCCTGCAGGCAGCACGTCGCTCCTTCTCGCCTCCGCAGCAGCACCTGTGCGACCGCGCCGCTCGTTTCGCCTCGCCCAGCATTGCCCAGACCCAGCCGTAGGGCTCGGACAAAGGCCAGGGGGCTTCAGCAGGATTCAACGGGGAGGGACACCCAAGGAGCAAAGGGCTGATTTTGCAGCCCTCGGCTACATGGCTCCTAAATATAGTCACGGTGAATTCGGGGAGATGCAAGTGGTTGTTAAAGCTAAAAGTGATTCACAATAATTTTTATTAATATATTATTTAATTTCATGGCGCAACTTAATTTGCTTAAAACCTTGATCCCTCATACTGCTTTGAAGAAAATAATTCAGTAGCTAGGTGCAAGCTTTGCACTTGCACTTTCTGTGGACATCTATCCCTTCTCTCCAGACTCCAGGTGCCTCCTACCTGCCCAGCAGTCGGTGTTGTCTCTCCAGCAATCATCTTGATAGCTGTGCTTTTTCCAGCTCCGTTTGGCCCCAGAAGTCCTAATACTTCCCCTGAAATCAGGAGAAAACTTTCCTTAGCAATACTCACCATTTAACAAATATATCAGGTACAGTCCCATTAAAATAAAAGCTTAAAAGAGAGTATATGAATAGCAAAAATCAAATAAAATTAAACAGCTGTATAAATATATGCTCTGAGAATCCATAAATTACATTTCAACTCTACAGCCAACATGAGCCTGAACACTGCTCCCAGGTCACCCAGAAACTGCAGTCCTGCTGCAGAGGGGGTTATGGCACTTTAAATTGAAGGTAACTAATTGGATGCATCCACGTTGTTCATTACTGCATCAGCCACAGTGCAGGTGTGCCTTAACCACGGAGCAAACAGATTCCTCTTTTATGTTGTGCCTCAGATAATCCTCTGCAGAGGATTATGTCTTCGGGTAAGATCAGCATCCAAAACAGGGCAAGGAAAAGTTCAATTTCTCACCTTTATTAACACAAAAGGAGATATTTTTCGTGGCCATTTTCTTCTTCTTCTTAAAAACGGAACCTGCTTTCTTTGTTTTATATTCCTTGCACAGATTGCTGACAATAATAACTGATTTCTGAAAGCAAGGAGGAGGAAGAAAAATTAGTCTATTATATTGGGGAGCATTAATCTTTCAGTAATAATTTTCCATTAAAAAATCAAAACAACTTATAAAGATCTTTGAATTTGATTTGTAGTTCTCTGAGAATCAGAGGAATGCTCTTAAAAGCTTTTTTTCTCTAATCTGATGGGACCCACTCTGTCCCTTTGAGGGCTGGATTTTCCCATTGAGGAGTAATACAAACAGAGCATTGACTTACCCTTATTGATCTTATTTATTACTTATTTATTTTAATCAGAAATCCTATTACTGATATCAAATAAAGAGGGAAGGACCACACTCGGTCTTACCTCCTCCTGACTCGGAGCTACTATGGCATTTCTCACTGCTGCTCTTTCAGCTTTAACGTCTTCATCCTCCTCTTCTTGCTCCTCAGGATGCTGGTGGCTGCTCTCACTTCTCGGGGAAATTCTACAAACCCAACAGCTTCATCTTAGCATTTTAGTCTTTACCCTTGTTTTGCACCAAAGCATTTTGGATGGGCCAAGACTGGTTCAACTTTTCTTTTCTTTTCTTTCTTTTTTTTTTTTTTTTTTTTTCCTTTCTTTCTTTTTTTTTTCACTGTTTTCTACAGGGCTTTCTGTGTTGTATGGCTGGTACCTCCTCACAGCACAGGCAGCACCGTGCGGAGGCACTGAAAAGCTCGAGGGCTGCTTTATGCTATCATAACATTGTAGGATTTAAGAAGCAATTTTAGTTATAAAAAAACCACCAGTATTAAAAAAAAGAAAACAGAAACAGGGACATGAAAATCCTGACATTTGATCTAAATGTCTTCAAGGAAAAGCAGCGTGCCAAGAGATTAGATCTCGCATGCGCCTGGGGTGCATGTGTGTATATACAAACCTAAATACCGGGTCCTTTCTCAGAACTGTTCTTCCATATTTTATCTCCAAATACCGAAGAAGAAAAATGAAACCCACAGAATGGATATAAGGCTGAAAAATAGAGGTTGGCACATTAACAGCCTTGCCTTCCTTTCTACAGCGGCTGAAGCTGAAAAGATGGAGGCGGTGTTATAAAATAGGTGAGGGGAAAGCACAGCGTGTGGAAAAACCCATTACCATCTAACCTGGGGTGATCCGGAAGGCTGTGAGCTCTATCATTTATCAATGCACAAAACTTCAATGGCAGAAGCATTAAGTGAGCTAGGCTTATTTCATTTTCCCTCACCTGTTTCAAAGGAGCAAACCTATTTTTGCACAGGTGGGCAATCTGTCATCCAGACCCCCTGAGATCCACCTTCTACATGAAATGAGCTTCCTCTTAGCTGAGGACAGGGTTTGGGAGACACACATTCCTAAATAAAATTAATCTTAAACGTTTTCTTACTGCAAAGACGGCTATTAGCACGTCGTTCCTTGGACTAGCAGCAATTAAGTCAGCGTCCTCTACAAAAATTTGTAAGAATAAAAAAAAAGTGTACAGTGAAGACCTGCAATGATTTAACAAAATGGCTAGTGTTGGAAAGCTTAAATACAAACAACAAATACATTAACAATATATAAAAGCTTCTGATTTGCCCAGAATGTTCACCATACACACCCTTGAACTTGGGCACCCCAGTCCTGTTCCAAAAAATGACACTTCACTCAGGACACACATCAGACTTTTTTGGGGCGATAATGTTCTATCAGAGGAAAGCATCTGGTCTCCTCCTCTTTGGGGGCCCAACAGAGAGGGACAGGACAGAGCAGGACTCTCTTCTGTTTGGACTTCTAAGTCACTTATATCACATAAAAAGTCTTGCATGTAGCCGGAGGGTTTTGTTAAATTCTGAGCTGCCTTTCCACGATCACCCCTAGCTGACATGAAGTAAATTTCCTTGTGGGTTTTCATAATGCTCACACGCTTTCCATGCAAAGTCAGATGTATAACCTCAAATTTTCTCCTATGGTTGTTCAGGCCAAGTTATTTGGCTTTGCATGGAAAGAATTAAGATTGCTTACCTAATCTACAGGCATGGTTCAGCTGCACGAGAAGTAGCCCCTAGCAGTAACGAGCAGCTGGATAAATTACATCTGATCTGACATGGTTATCCAACGATGCACTTTGATGGTTTGGAAAATCCTACCCACACGAAGAAACTAATGAGTCTTCCCAGCACATAACATGAGATCAGCACCAGACTTTGCTTTTCAGAGCAAATGCTTTTGTTGTACAGCATTCATACAGAGCTGTGAGTCTCTTGCCACCCAGTGCCCCTGCCTACCTGCTCGCTGTTGATCATAACGCCCAGCAGTGGGTACAGGGGGATCAAGAGAGACATGAGGTAGAGGGAGACACTCATATCAAGTGTGTGATCCATGACTCGGCTGATGATAAAAGAGACGAGGCATACCTAAAAATGAAACAAGAGAGCTACTCAGCTGATACACAGGGTTACACTCCTCGCTGGTCATCATAGATGAACCTTTTCAATTCCCTGTTGAATTTCTCAAAATGGACAAGAAACATACAGAGAAAAAAGGGTGAGGGTGCAGGAGGCCCTCAGCTGTCTCTGCCTAAGGGAAGGCTGCTGGCTTGGGCCAGCTGGGGAAAGTCCTCCCCAGACACAGGTCTGCTTTGGGCAGAATGAAACAGTACAGCATCCCGTCCTGTTCCCATCCCAGTCCGTGCCAAGTAGCCCACCTGAGCCGCCCAGAATAAGGGAACGGAATACAAGCTCCCCATTGGTTTGCTTTTGAAACTTTACCTTGAGCAAGACCTTTGGGCAGAAGAGCAAGATTTGCAGTGTTTGTAAAGAATGGCCCAACCTGTGAAATGAGCCCTTATTTCCAGAAATGTGAGAGCAAAGGGCTGGGGGAAAAGGGAGGGACTGGCACTGAGGAGAACACAGTGATGCTAATTCACATAGAATTGCCTACTACAAAACACATCCTTATCTATGTCTTGGATCTATACTTGATACTTTGACCTCTAGTTCATCTTTAAGAGCTCAAAATGCTTTTCTGTAAACCCTACATCACATTATCTAGACATATGCTTACCACGATCAGGATAAAAGACCAAAAATCACAGTTCCATCCTTTGCGGAAGAAGAAGGAGATTAAATAGATGAAGAGAACAATGGAAACTCCGTAGCCCAAGGCACCCATGACCTGCAGAGAAAAGTGCTTTCATTAGAGAAAATGGAGAGTTGTCAACAACCAGAAACCTGTACGCAGCAGCGTGGTTCAGTTTACAGAGTCATAAATTAAGATCAGGGCATTCAGAAATTACCACAATTGGACTGCAAAGCGTGAAGGGATGCATTAAGAAAAGATTTATTGCCTTTCATTTCCAGCTGGGGAAATCCTCATAGGAGGTGAAATGAGGAGAAGGGCAGTGAGGATTTAGGAACCTGTAGGTGTGCCAGCATTGGCTACACCCATGCATTTTACTCCTACCTGCTGAAAACAAACTGCTAAAGTCCTGCCATGGTCCAGCATGTTTTTATGGGGATTTCCTGAAAAATGCTGCCTCCATCACTGTGGCTGCTGTCTCGGCTACCCTTACTTTTTCTCAAAACGTTACCCAAACCCCTCCCTAGTGAACCAACAACCACCAGGACAGGACGTACCAGCAGGAAGATGTTGCCGATGCTCCCCGAAATCTTGTTGCTCATGGCGAACTGAAGGCCGAACATGGAGAAGAGAAGGAGCCAGCAGAGCGGGACGTCCACCAGCGCCTGCCCGCACCAGTACGCCGAGGGGAAGAGCCCCGAGACCCGCAGCTGGGCGCGAGCTCCTGTCTGGGAAGGCACACGTTGGCCAGCTGCACCCATGGAAATAAGCTCATAAAGCTAATAAAAAACCCTTCCCATTGCCATACTGGGGTTAAATGCCAGATTTATTTACTTATTTATTGTCTTTTAGCTTTCTGTGCTGGCTCATGGCCACATAGTGAAAAAAATCCCTTGAGATGCCCATCATATTCAAACGTCCACATGGCAATACAGTTACGAACCCAAATCCGCTCCATTTCAATGAATTTACCTTGTAATCCTGCAAGTAGCCCATCGCAAAGTGAGGAGGAAAGCCAGGGAACAGCAACAGCATGTAAATGAGGTAGAAAGAAACGAAGTAATCCCAGAATCGTGGGTTATCTATCTGAAAAGAGAAGAACAAAACATCTGCAGAGAACATGTGCAGCGTAGTGGCTGGATGCCACAATTCATGTTGCTGCATTTCTCGAGGAGCACAAGGCAATGAGTACAAGGCGGGCCGTTAGCCAAATTTTGGCAGGAGGAAGGTTTTCTCCACAACCACAGCAAAGTGCTTTCACTGGAGAGGAGAGGCAGGCGGTGCAGGTGGGAACAGGGAATAATGAGGCTTCCAAAGAAACCCCCTCTGCTCAGCAGCCCTTGAGACGCACAAAGGGAAAAATAAACTTCAGTTTGCCCAAAACCAGCAGTTTTGGCTACACAGCTACCCACCAAGGAAGGTGGGTCTGTGGATGCAGAGAGCCCCACGCACCTCCCTGCTGCAATCTGGTGGCTTGCTGAGACCTGAAGCCAGTCTAACAACTGTTCTTTGACACCCGGCTATCAGATCCTGACACTTACAGAGAAAAAAGGGTGACTCCAGATCCGGATGTGCGTGGTGGAGTTGAGAGCTCTCAGCAGAGCGTTGCTGATGATGTTCACAAGCACTGGGAAGCAGTTGACAGCCTCCATGTGGCACAAAATGGTGAACCTGTAGCTCTTCAAAGAACAAGAAACCAAGATGAAAACTCTTGGCCAAGAGAACCCAGGCCTGAAATAATTCATTCTGCTTATGCCTTGTGTGTAAATTGCTAAATTCTTAAACTGTTAGGAAGAAATGATAGGGCGAGAGGAAAAATCCTCACCTGGCCTTCACGAGACACTTTTATAGCCCCATTGTGTTTCAGCTCCTCTGTGATATTTTCCTGGCTTGTGATTTCCACTGTGAGATCTTGGCTCTCAACAGTGTGGATAAAGTCTTCAATGCTTGAGCCTGGTGTGAAAGCCAAAAGCAGAGGAATCATAATACAGAGCAACAAAAGAGGCTTTGATGGTTTTCTTTTTGAATCCATGACCAATGAACAAAACCAGACAAAATCTAATGACCAGGGAAGCCAGACAGCACGTCGTTTTTGTGAAATTAATGGATTACACACTCACTGACTGATTTTTTGCCTTTTTTTTTTTTTTTAATAACATCGACTAAAAGGAATGTCAAGGGTAAAACTCTGGAAGCAGGCTGATCGAGGATTAGTGTGCCCTTGCGGGAGTGTGGTGCCCAGTAAGTCACACACGCTGAAAAAAACAGAATTTGGGGCAGGGAAAGAACAGGGTCCCTTCCAATCCCATCTGCTGGGATGTCCCTTTTCATGGCATTGCATTAGGATCTGATCAGCTGCTGAAGAAAAACAGGCTTCATTCACAACCCCCCAAAACGACGATTTCTGTGCTCTTCCAAAACTTCCACTGCCCTTTACACCCCCTTCCTCCTACAACCCTCATCCCGTTCCCTTCTTTTCCTTCATGGGAGAGAACAGCCCCGAAGGGGACAGGATGTCAAGGAGCCTCCCTGCCCCTTCCCCTCACCCGTGCTGTTGTGGACCAGCAGGCTGGTGGTCTCCGCCGGAGCCCTCTTCCCCAGGGGCATGAAGTACCGTGCCGAGGAGAGCTCCCAGGCGCTCATGCTCTGCCAGGCAGCAACCAGGGCCAGTTGCAAAACCAGAGGAAGCAGAAAAACCACATAGAGCAGCAAACTACATTAAGAGAGAGGTGAATAAACACTCGGAAAGCGGGTATTTTGCAGACTGTGTGTGTGTTGGGAAGGATATGCTACCCCGGCATCTCCCTTCTCTTTCTTGTGCCCCATCTGGGAACGCCAGCGTGTCAGACCGAAGACTGATGGGGACAAATGAGCTCAGGCACTGACAACACGAGAGAAGTTTTAAAAAATATAAAATTAAAAAGGAAGTGTGAAAGCAATATATTCCTTGCTCTGTCTGTACACATTAGTTTACTTTAAAATTCCCTTCCCTACCTGAAATAAAACAGCTCCCAAATTATTATTTTATTCAGAGAGAAAATCAGTTTCCCTTGCATAAATCACTCAGTGTAGGAAAGAAGCTGCACAAAGGATACCGAGTATCAAATCTTTAAAGAAAAGAGAGGGAAAGAGAGAGATGGGAGAGGCACGTGTGTTTGAGGAAGGTTTTATATTACTGGCACTGGAAAGGAAACTGCTTTCCTCATCGCTAAGTGCAGATTGCCAGGATCATCCATAGCCAAGACGTGACATCAATTACTCCAGATGCTCATCAAAACGCGAGTGTGAAAATCATCCCCCCCGCTGTGACCGCATCCAGCTCCAGCTCTGCGTGAGTACTTACATGGACCGGAGGTTTTTCACCGAACCCTTGAGCTTTAGGAAGTGCACCCAGGCCATGGCAGAGACCTGCTGCCTCCAGAGTGCCGCGCCGCTCACCGTTCCCATGTCGGTGCCCGAGAGCAGCAGGGAGCCTGGCTCCGTCTCCTCGGGGCACCGCGGTCCTGCTTCTGCCCACTCCTCCCCAGGGACGTGCTCATCTGCGGAGCACACGCAGTTATGTCTGAAACCAGCTTTTACACTGCGATGTGGGGAAAGGTGCGAGCCTCCTGGTGATCGGCTGCTGGGGCTGTTGTAGAGCAGCCGGGCTCTTTGCCTGGGGGCTGTGTGTTCACAGCCGCCGCTGTACCTTCTTGTCCCAGCGTGGCTTCTTCTTCCAGCCTCAGGAAAACATCCTCCAGGGTTGTCATGCTAACTCCATAGTTGATAATTCCCCAGTTGGAGCAGCTGTCGAGGCCACGGAACAGATCTGTGTGACACAGAGAGCGTCAGTGCCTTCAGATTTCCTGCGTGACCGTCTCTCGAGGGACCAGACTTTGGTGCAGCTGAAGTCAGCGTGAGCAGAGCATCTCCAGCCACAGGGAAAGAGATAAAGCATTAGCTGCCAGGATGCAAAGAGTTTGGAGGGAACCCAAAGCTGCCACACACATAATTCATGTTTATTCCTGCCTCTGGGGCAGCAGCAGGGGCCATGGGGCTGCCAGACTCACAAGGGTTAGTGAGCGTCTACCTGCTGCTGCTGCAGGTACGGAGCGGTACCAGTCACATGGAGTTTTCTCTTATCACTATTATTTCCTTTACCATCAAGAAAAAATAACCCGCAGTAACACTTGTGGCCCAGGTTAGCCTGTTACATTTTTCATTACAAATATCAGAGCATTCATTGTACAATTTGATCTTTATCATATGGATGCCCAAACTGTAGGGAGAAAAAAAAATGCAACAGTTCTAAAGTCCTCACGTAACCCCTGCAGAAGGTCTCCCTCTTCATTTCTCTTTCCTCACATACATTTCTGATTATTTTTTCCCTATGGACAATCCTCAATTATTTCCATATACCTTACCTGGGAATTTATTCACGTTTTCTAACGGCAGTTTGTATCTCAGCTCGTATTGACCGTGTCCCGAGAATATGACGTTGGGGATGTGCTGCTTAACCAGAGATGTCACGCTCTCTACGTTACAGGACTCACTGACATGGATCCTGCTCAGATGAAAACCAAACCAAAACAAAACACAATACAGATGGTTAATTTTTATAAAAACAAAACAAAAGTGACACAACACTGTATTTACTAGCATAGATAAAATCAAGTCCAGCAAACTTCCTTCATTCTCTGGATCAAAGTACTGCTTCAGTTAATTTATCTGAGTATGAATTCAGCTCATTTTGCTGCTTCAGTTTCCTTCTTACAGTCCTTCTGGTGGAGTCCTGTACATGAATATTCCCAGACACCAGTATAGGGCTGAAGCAGATACCTCAAATGGTAGCCGATCCCCCATTTTTTCTTCAAGAACAGGGAAGAGCCGACACACTTCAGCCTCCCATGTGAGATAAAAGCCTTGCGGTCTAAAGAAACAAAATGTCAAATGAATTTAAAATGTATAGCGGTGTTTCGTGTATATATATATATGATATATATGTAATATATATATGTATATGTGCCAGGGATGTTGTGCAGAGAGGCTGAGCCTGTGCTCACCGGCGAGGATGTCGGCCTCGTCCATGAACTGGGTGCTGAACAGGATCACCCGCCCGGCTCTCTGCTCCTTCAGCAGGCTCCACACCTGGTGCCGGGAAAGGGGATCCAGCCCAGCCGTTGGCTCGTCCAGCAGCAGCACCTGCATGAGGGATGCAGTCAGGCACGTCGCTGCAGGAACACTTGCCCACCTTGTGGGTTTGGTGGTCCCTGAGAGGCCAGGTCCTGGTGGCAGGGGAGTCAAGCCACCTGTCTTGCAAGATCAACCATTCTGGGAGCTGCACAGAGCTCAGGCAGCTCTCTGCTTTAAATTAGATCAGCAAAATTAAGATGAAAAATTTACAATCTTTCCAGCATAACAATGACCACATTAAAATCACCAAAGGGACCCTAATGATCTCTACATTACAGAGCCATAGGCAATATACCTGGTAATTTAAAATTAAATTTTAATAATTAAAAACTAAAATTTAAATTTGTTGGTAATTTACCTGGGGGCTCCCAAGCATGGCTATCCCAATGGACAACTTCCTTTTTTGCCCACCGCTGAGTTTCTCAGCTTGAGTGTCCTGAATGTTACTGATGTCCAGCAGCTCCAAAATGGTTTGCACCTGGAAAAGCATGAGAAAGTCTGCTCCCAGCACCAGCTGCCCTTCTGTCCTTTGGGAGCCATGAAGGGGATCTGGCTGGGGCTGGATGTTCAGCTCCCAAGGGTGCTTCCCAGGGCCTGGTTCCTGCCTGCCCCCAGGGACACCCCCTGCCCTTCCCAAGCAGCCAAGTTTCTTTGGTAGCTCGACACCAACTTCAATAATTAGGAGAAGCCGGCAGCCCTCTGAGCTTTGCACTGCCCAGCAAACCTTCACTGAAACGCAGGGTTTGCCTGCCCTTGCCAGGCAGTGATGTCCTCCAGGGGAACACCCCCTTACCTCTCGCTCTACCTCTTTGGACTTGATGCCCTTGATCTCTGCAAAAGTCCACAGGTTTTCTTTCACCGTCAGGACTTCGAACTGTGCGTTGAATTGTGGGCAGATGCCGATCATCTCTCTGATCTCTTCCCTGTCTCCTATTTCAGAGAGCTTGTAGTCATAGATGGTTGCAGAGCCTGTTTACACACGCAGACACGACGGGTGGGAATGAATTGGTCTTTACAGCTTCTGAATCAAACCCCCCCATCCCACCTTACGGTGTGCGGTCCTACCTTCAGAAGGCAGAGTCAGTCCGCTGAGCACATTTAACAGCGTTGTCTTGCCAGCCCCGCTGTGACCGAGTAGGGCAGTGATCTGACCCTCGTAAATATTTAAAGACAAACCTAGAATAAAAACAACACCAAGTTTTGGGAAAAAAAATACGAAGCTTTACTTGCCTCTACTCTTTGTCAAAGGCAAGACAAGTCCAGGAATGTAAGAACTAAGTAGCAATATTCAGTCAGAAGTGCATTAAACAAACTGTTCTGCAAACTTAGAACAGCTTCTTCTGCCTTTAGTTTGTAATTAACAGAAGAGACAGAAATATGACAACTGAAAAAAGCTTTCTTCTTCTCTTTACTCTTACTGGGAATGGAAAATCAGTGAGGAAAATGAATAAAATCGTATTCAGTTGCATCTATATATTAGATACATTTTCAAGCAATCCAAATATTGTCTTATTTCTTTGGTCATCTGAAATATTTGCACAACTGCTTTTCTTCACCTTTAGCAGGAATTAATATCACAACTTTCCTACCTCTTAGGGCTTCTGTTTTCTTGTCTTTCTTTTTATATGCTTTTTTAACATCGTTGAGTCTAAAAGGAAGGTAAGGCAGGTATTATTTCAGGATTCCCATAAACACACTTCCCTGTTGCCCTTTCTCATTCATATGGGTCTTAATTTAAAATGACAGCAATGGCATGGGAAGCATGAGGTCATGGTAAAATAACATTAGGGTCCAGCAGGGTTGGCCATGCTCTGTCTGCAGATGTGGACGTTGCTACCTGGCATGCTCTGACAGCACCAAGCCTTGCAAAGACAAGGTCAGGCCCGCTGCCAGGGCTGGCTTTTTACAACAGGCTGCCCTCCAGGCTCCCCTTGCTGTCTATATTGGATGTTTAACCAAGTGTATTGTGAAACAAAACAAAACAAAACAAAAACAAACCCAGCAGTTAACCTGAATTTCATCACTAGTGACCATCCTGAATGACCTATTATCACATTTGCATTTTCACTCTCATTTTTCTATGTGAAACAGATTTGCAAAAGCTTTATGAACACGGAAACTGCCTGGATGAATGGAAACAGAGCTGATGACAGGAGTGGTGGTGCAGTGGGAGCATTGCCCCGAGCAAAGGGCACAATTAGCAGTGCCTCCTCTATCGACCTGATGGCCTCCTTCCCCAAGAACGTGGTGGGCACCGGCTCCACATCATCTCCTGGGGGCTCCTCGGGGCTCACTGCGCTGTGGGGTCCGTCCCCGGGGCAGCCCCTCCTGCTCCGCATCCAGTACGAGGGCTTCAGGCAGAAGAAGGGTGGGTCTGGGATGCCATATTTCCCTGAGAAGCACAGAAAATGACCTGTGGTTAACCAAAGATGCAGTCAAAGTGTCATCCCACTGCAAACATTCTGGAGTTTCTAAAAAATACCTGTCTGCCCCCAGATTGGTGCTTTGTCCTGTTAAGAAAGGGTTGGGGAGTTTTCATCAATGTGCACAGGAGCTGGGTTAAGCAGGACAAGAAGGGTGGCTTCAGGGCTATTTCTAATGAATTCCATTGTTTATATAACAAATTAAAATATTGTCTAAAACATAGTAATACTGTTTTCTCATAAACAGCTTAACAGCAGTACAAATATAAATAGAAAGAAAAACAAAACCCTAAATACTTTGTTGTCTTTGATTTGGGAATTACCAGAATATGGCAGAGGTAAAGAATCTCTCAGCAGTGTAATACCTTTACCTTTTTTTTTTTTTTTCCAGCCCAAATCCTGTTTTGCTTGTCTTAGACAATGGAGCAGCCCATCAGCTCCTTGAGGAGCTATTACACACAGCCCATATAAACCAAAACTAAAAAAGAGGAAAATATGGTCATGAATATAAATCACTCTTACCTGGCAGAACTTTGTCGAAGTACATGGCTAACAGCATGTACAAGACTGAGTCAAAGATCAGCATAATGTAAGTTGAAAACAAAAAGTATGATTCCTCCATAAGGTTAGAAAAAGAGAAACCTATTCCGTATTTTTCCAAATGGAAAACCTGAAATAAAAGACGAAATTGAAGAGAGGGGATTTGGGATTTTTTTCCCAAAATTGCTCTGAGAGGGCTCAGGGCAGCAAGTAGCTGGAACGGTTCATTGGCAGAGGTAAGGCCCCTTACCTTGGCAATGCCAGCATTAAATGCAAAAGGACAAAAGAGGCCGAGAAACCACTTCAAAGGTTCTGGAAGATTTTCTATCAGCACTGCAAGGCTCAGGCAGCCGAAGAGAAAGGTGATGAGGAACCCCATGGAGCCAGCCAGTTTGGATGTCCGTAAGAGGGAGCAGAGCAGGAAAACCATGTGGATCTGTAAGAACAGAGGCTTCCTTCAGGCTCTGAAGGAGAGAAATATCCTTAACCAGGGACATTCCCACTTGCCAGGCAAAGAGATCTTCAGGGGGTTGGGTCTGTAATAAAGTATGCTAATGTCCTTTCTCAGTGGGTAGACCTGAGTTTCAGATCAGGTCCTTCTAGGCCACCTCCAGCCTGTCAGACCTCCAGGCTATGAGCCACATCCCTGCACTGAGCCAGAGAACCCACTCCTTTATTTCTCTTAGTGTGACCAAGTAAATGTTGCAGTCCTGGCCACGGTGCACGTGGCTCTGGAGCAATGTTTGGGCTCATCAAAACCTTAATAAATCATATAGTGAGGAAATTTGGTTCTCAAACCTGACTTACACATGCGAGGCCATAGAGGAAAAACAGCAGCAGGACGGCGGGGAAGCTGCTGACGTAGAAAGCCTCCTGCACCACGAGGGCCGTCAGCAGGCAGGACAGGACCAGCACGTAAACGGCATACAGCAGGCTCCAGGAGAGCCTGGAGATGGAAGCCTGCCATTACTTTGCTGTTTAATGAGGAACTGTTGTTACAATTTCATGACAGGACCATTTTAAATTAAAACATTAAGAATTTTCTAGGGTGAACCCATTTGTATCTTAGGCAAAGCAGACAGCATAGCCCGACTTAGGAAATTCCCGAAGAAAAATAATGCCCATCTGCCATACTCAACCCCCCTGACTTGTCCTTGGAGTACTGGAGAAAACTTAGAAACCCGTTTAACTAATTAACATACTGTGCAAGTGCCCGAAGTATATTGGTTTTTGGCAAACAGGCATTTAATTACAATGGAACTCACCAAAATGCAATGTCTTGCAGCCCCATCGTCTTCATGAGTACTTTGAGCTTTTTCCTTTCCCTTACAACATTCATTGATAAGAAATACATGAATGAAGAGAAACACATCACAATAGTAATCATGAAATAACTGTACTCTAGTGTAATCGAGTAGATGACACTCCGGGACTTCATACGGACACCGGCAATTGACTTCATTTCTTCCCAAACAGAATGATTTGCCACCACCTAAAGGAGTTCAAGGTCAAAATCTCAATATTTAATTTAATTTCTACAGTGAGATGTAACTGTACAATGAACCACCTGATTCATCAGCCCTATACACCAGTGCCTTGCACCCCCAGGGCCCTGGCTCTTCCCCGGGGGACAAGAGCAGCCTGGACAGCTGGGGGTGCACAGCCAGGTGTAAGGGCCTCTGCCCTGGTCTATTTTTGAAGGACGATTTAGGAAGGAAGAGAAATGACAGACATGCCTACTTTGAAACCAAATCGTCCAGCAGCTGTTCATACAGCCCCGCTCTCCTGCAAGAATTGCCTTTTCCTTGACATCTGGGAAATCTCTAGACCAAATCGTGGTGTTACGTTTGGTTGCCAGCCTTCGGGACTGATGGCAATTTTGAAGATAAACAAAAGTTAATACAAATCTTCGCAATGAAATCGAAAGCAGTCGTCTTCTACAGGAAACTGCTGATTCCATCCAAGTTTCCACTGTCACTATCAATAACACTCCAGCAGCTGAGTATTTATTTATTTATTTTTCTGGAGAGTTTTCAGACAAGCCAGTCCCTTGCTATTGTCCCAGAGCAATTTGTCTTTCCTAGACAGAGTTTAAAAGGAGACCTACTGCAGTTCATAAATGTGATTTACCTCTATGATAGCAGCATCGATGCTGGACTGCAGGGACAGGAAGCCTTTGTACCAATACTTGGGGCTGTCACAGTATCGTGCTGAGAAATTGTAACAGGTATCTGCGAGGATGGAAGGAAAAGGACATCACTCATACGCAAACGTTGATTTAATAGAAGAGGAAAATTGAAGATTCAGATGCTCTACAGGAACCAATAACTTAAAAAAAATGACAGTTTAATAAAAGCATTGAAGAGCATGAAAAAACAGCAGGGTACCTACCTATGTATCCGAGGTTGTCATTTGGAATAGCCACATTCCCAGTAGGAAACCGGAGGTAATAGGAGAAGTTGTTTTTAAATACAACCCCTATAATTTCATTGTTCAAAATCCAGGCTTCCTCCAGGGCTCTCTCACTGTCCATTGCCTCTAGCTTTATACCTGTGGTTTGTAAGAAGAAGCACTGCAATGAGTTTCTGCAGTTGTGGAAATGAGAGCACAGGCTTTGGGGATAGATCCTGCTTTTGCCAGGGTTGCAGCTCCCCTTCTCCAGTTCTGCTCACTTTACAAAGTGGCAAAGATTTTAGGCAAAGCTTTACAGTGCAGAAACACACATCGACCTCCCTATTAGTTTAAATTACCAGAATTAGTTTTGAAGAATATTTTTGAAGAAATATTTGTGAGAATAGGGGATTTGGGATGAATTTTCTCTACTGACAAAGATACTTGAAAATGAGTAACACAAAACATAATGGATTAAATAAAGACAAAGCTAAATACTTAAAAGACAGAATTATACCTGTCATTACAGACTTCAGGGCCACTGCATTCATTATCTGCCTTGTGGTTGGGGTGATGGGTGTAAAAGCGATGGTGACGCCAGCAGCGTCATAGGCAGGGTCGTCTAGCTGCCCGAGGTAGCTGTGTGGCACCTCGGGGTAGGGGATGTGCAGCATGAAGTTGCCCACAATGAACATCAGCGGCAGGAAGAGCAGCGACAGCATCCACTCCTAGGTAAGGGGCGAGTGGAGAAGGGAGGTTAATAGCATGGCAGCATAGGAGCATCTTCTCTGCAGGATTCAAATACAAACAAGAGGCACTCAGTACACGGGTTTCTTAGACATGATTAACTAGCAAGGTCTTTGTGCTGTGCATCTCGTCTCACTCAGGGAACCCATCCACGCTCTTGTATGCATCACAAAAGACAGATATTACTAGTTAAAAAGATGTAGTCCCAAAAGGCATTCATTACCAGCAAGGGCTTCTGAAATGTAATTTAGCTGTTAACATCACAAAAAGAAATTGAGGTGTAAGGGAAGGCAGGGATTACACAATCTTTAGTGGTCACTTTATTATTACTAATATTATTATATATTTTTTTAAATGAAATAAAACTACCTGAAAGCTCTGCATTTTCATCCTCCATTTGATAAGTACATTTTTCCACAAGAGAATTTTAGTTTGCTGGAATACACTCAGATTTCTCTGAAGTCTCCTCATCTTTGAGCCTCAAAATAAATAAATAAATAAACAAATTACTTTCGGATACAACCAAAGCTGGAACTGCAGCAACTGCTTTTTATTTGCACCACCTCTGCATGTGTGCCAGGGCACCCAGCTGTGCAGATCCCACTGCCACAGACCCTCATCACCCTCATTGTGTTCCCCATTCTTGCAGCTCGGCATTAAGACACCCATTTTGACCCAATTTCCACGCATCCATGCTTTAGCAGGGTAAGGCTGGGAGGAGTTAACTAAAGCTGAAATCAGAGTGCATGACATAATTGGCTTGGTTGGCCTTAATATCCAAGAAATGACAACTACATGGTCAAGTAAAATCGCCAAACTCTAGTTGCATGTAATTTTCATGTGCTATAGGCTCCACACCAAGTTGAGCAATGCCTGGCCATGGTACAAGCTGAGCTCATACAGAAACTGGAGTCAATTGAAGGCAACTGGGAGCTACGAGAGAACAAATTCTTGGAAGTGCATTCAGAGAGCTGCCATTGTCAGGGCTTTTCACGGGAAACGAGAGAGAAACAAACAGCCACGAGTGTGCATTGGTGGGTTGCTCCCAAAGAGCTGGCAGCATCCTTATGATCTGCGGTCAAAGGAAAACAGGGATTCGTTGCCTGGATAATGACTAATGCTGGCACGGAGGCAACAAGCGAGCTGGAGTAACGCTGCGGATGAAGTATGTCTCCATTAACCATCAGGAAAATAGTCATGAGTAACTTTAATAAGTGAAAGGACACAGTACCAAATGCAAAAGGACTACGGTCACATAAACAAACTGTTTATCTTCTTCAAGTGTTTATATTAGCATTTTTCCTTTCCCTTGTTACTCTCCACGCCACCCACGTGAATATTCAACATTAGCCAATTTCAGGGACACCAGGGCTGTATTTTCAGTTTCTCCTCCATGCAAGAGGTGTGCACCCCATGCAGCACCTGGGGATGCTCTGGCTTTCAACAGGGTCTGGGCCACAGCAGCAGTGTTACCTAAGGCACGAATGAACATTAATCCCTAGCTCCCGGCCCCGCTGACAGCCAGAGCATCAGCACAAGTGCCCGAGGAATGGCCAGGCTCTGCCGGAGTGATGTGGTGGGCACCAAGCACTCCACAAACTGCTGCAAGAAGTGGTGTTGCCCTGTGGGACACGTCGGGAAGAGAGGGACAAGGATGTTGGCTCAGTGGCAAGAATCTGCTATTTCGCCATCATGCTCTGAATGCGTTCTTCTCTTATAGATGTCCTGATCCAGGCACGTAAAATCTGAATTCAGTCTTTGGTAACCACTTCAGACTTCCCCGAAGTTGTGGAGTTGACCTGAACTCAGACAAGCTGTCACAAGGCTGGATTTAAGCTTCCCACCCAGGAAATCCCGGGTGGGACAGAGCTGGCCACAAGGTCCCATCGCGGATGTCCCACGTGTCCCCTCCCATCACCCTCACCTCTGCCTGACCCCAGCCAGTCCCACTGGAAATTTTTAGCAGTGAAAGACAGACAGAAGATTTTTTTAGATCCTATCTTTAGCTTACTCTGCATTGTAGGACTCAAATCTGCTTGTCTGTGTGTTGGAGGACCAAAAATACCGAACTCAGCTGAAGTGCACCATATCCTCCCAGCACCAAGAACTGCCAGAAATACACCTCTGCTGCAAACCGAGCTCCATTTCAGTGTTATCCCATGTCAAAGCAAGGCTGAAAAGTCTCTGTCACATTTAAAAGTGACAAGCTTAATCACAATCTTAACTGAGCCTGTCTGAAAGACACCCAGTGACCCACCTATGCGTTTGTGTCCCTCCCAGCATTATTTATGCTGTTCCTAATTACTGAATGCTTTCATGTCTCTTAAAAACTGATTTTTGCTTGTTTTAAGGAGAATGCTTAAGCCTTACCTTAGTGGGAAGGTCTGAAGGGAATAAAAAGATGTCTCTTTGCAACGTGCCCGTGGGCGCGGGGATGCTGAGGCTCCCTGGGAGACGCGGGCCGGTTGCAGTGGTGCTCGGAGCTCCTCTGCTCACGCACTCGTTTCCTCATTCGGGCATTGCTGCCAAAAGGCATTCCTCGCACGGACCCGCGCTTCTCCTCAGCTTCTCCTTCCACCTCCCCCCCGCCTTCCTCCTTGGCAGATTTTCAGATTTATTTACGTTATAAAAAGCGAGCCGAGCATATTGTTGCGGAGTTGCCGAAGCCGATTCTCTGAAAAAATTAGGCTCAGGAAATTCTTGAGCCTTGGCCAAGAGAGGAAAAAGAAGCCCAACAATAAGCCATACAAAAATCCCTCATCTGGCAAGCTCTTATGCTTTTCAGCGCAGCAGTGGAGACTGAAGTCAGCAGCGGTGTTTCGGGACACTGCTGAGGGTGGAGGAGCGATCGCTGCCTGTTGCTTATCCCTGCTGACACCCGTTTTGTTTGCAAACTCAGCACGACGATGAGCCCTGCGGTGGGAAGAGCAGTGAAGTGCTGCCACCTGGATGGGAACAGCCCCTCGGACTACAAAGACTGTCGCAAACGTCAAAATAAACTTCTTTTGACTGACAGCCTGCCTCTAAAGGGCACGTTTTTGATTTTCTGCCCGGGCTGGGGATGCGGCTGCGGAGCTCGGGGCTCCTTGGAGGAGCAGGGTGGGAGGGAGAGGCTGGGCATGAGGAGGGATGGAGCTGCTGCCCTCACTCTGCCTGGCAAAACCCTCTGGCATTTAAGTGCATTTTGGATGCTTTAGAGCCAGATCCATGCAGACAGAGAGGTGGAGCGAGGCAGGACACAGAGCATCCCAGTGCATCTGCCGGGTATGCACACCCTTTGAGCCTTCCTTGCAAATGGGGGTGGTGGAATGAAGCAGAGTTGGATATGCCAGGTCCTGCTCAGTGACTTTCAACCAAAGAGGCATCCTTGCCCATCTCTTTGACAGAAGCACTGATGTTGGAGCTCCATATGGAAGGCAGCTCTCAGGGGTGTGGGGCAGCCATGCTGGGGACTTTCCTTGGGAGGAGCAGCCCGTCGCTGAGGCACCTGCTGGTACCTGCTGCCTGTATCCCTGCCCACATCTCTGCTCCCATCCTCTGAATGTGCATCTGAGGCTGCAGAATCCACCTGCCCCATCCATACCTGCCTCATCCCTACCTGCGTCACCGCTCTGCATCCGTGCCTGCAACATCGCTTTTGTACCCACTCCCACAGCATCCACCTGGGATGCTCGTGGCGTGGGTGGGGGTCTCACAGCAGAGAGAGCCGGCACAAAAAGAAGCTCCTGGCTGTCTGAATGAGGGGGCAGTTTCTGTCATGCTTATTTTCTCGTTTATTATTTAGAGCCAATTCAGCCCAAGCACCAGGAGCATGCAGAAGCAGCCAGGCCCTGACATCCTTTTCTCATTCTTCTCTCCTTGTCCTCAGTGGTGTGGACCAGAGATGGGTCAGGTGGCTGGAACACACTTTTCACACTTTTTGGGTCAAAACCCAGCCCCATGCATCTTCATGGAACGCACCACCCTTCTTGGCTGATCAACAGCAGCCAGGAGGATGCTGCTTGGGCTTGAGCAAGCAAAAACTTTCACGTCCTTCTGCCATGGGTGAATGCAAGTTAGAGAATGGAGGTTTAAGAGCCCTCTCCAAGTTTGCAGATGAATTCCTCCAGGGATGAGCTCCTTCACAGGCCCTGGGGGCTGTCCCGGGACCAGAAACACCCTGGCAGGGTTATCCCTCAGCACATCAGGTGAGTCAGCCTGAGCGTATGGAAGGAACTGCAGGCATCAATTGTCAAAGGATAAAGGCTTTATTTATTAAAATATATGTATTTTTCTTTTCTTTGCAGAGCACCTGCTAAGCTCTACGTGACATGATGCAGGTAACCAAGTCCCAGTGCTGTACCCAACCAAACACCCCCATAGCCCTGGCTGAGCACACTGACAGCTTTCCTTTGTGGCTGCAGGGGCTCAGGGCTGGAGCAGCCCCCTCTCCACAGCCCCCTCGGACACTGCCTCCTGGTCGGGTTCCTCTAGGTCGCTGGTGAGGTCCATGAACACCTGCAAGGCACCACAGTAGAAACAGCCCGGTTATGGCTAAGGACTGATGGTACCAATGTTCACTGTGGCTTGGTTTTGTTTTTTATACATGCAGTTTCTAATCTTGCCTATATCATTTTTCATATCTGATATGAAATATGTTTCCTGTATGTTCATCTTTCTGATATATAAAGATTTGAATCAACACTGTTAAGGACTGATTTTTTAATATTAATTTTTTTCCTCTGAAAGATAAGTACCAGTTTGTTATTTCTGGAACTTATTTAGAAATCAACAAATTTGATTATTATTTTTTTTTGATATCTTTCCAGCCATTTAGCATCATCTCTCAGGAGCATTCCTGACAATTTCATTCCAAAATCAACATACCTGTTGCAAAGTGTGCAAAGACAAGCTGTACTCCTCAAGCCTGAAGTTCTGTTTAGCTGCAGAGGGATGGAGAAGGCATCTTTAGAAACCAAATCTGTATGAGCACTTTGAAAACAATCTTCATACTGAATTATTTCCTTATACCTGCTTCTAGCTTGGAGAAAGACTGGGCCAGAGGTAACGCATCTTCCTTCGGTATCTTGTAGCTGAGCAAAGAATAAATCCTGAAAAAAAATTAAAATGAGCCCATCACTGTGTAACTCAGCACCAAGTTTTAGGGGCTTTTATAGGGTTCCTCTACTCTTGGGTAAATGACTGAGCAGGGTCAGTAGGAATAACAGAGCACCCCAGCAGGTGTCCAGGCTGGTGCGCAGCCTGCCAGGTAGCGACCTTTCCTGCCGAGCTGCGTGGGGGAAGAGGCGCAGAATTTCGGCGTGGAGAGCCTCGCTTTGCCCTGAGTCCTTCATTTTGACTTCCAGGTGGTAACTTGTGCCAAACCTCCTTCTCAGCTCCTCAAGGGAACCGATGTACCTGCGGAGGAGGGAAAACGGTGCTTAAATCCTCTTAAGCAGCAAATAAAGCAACCACTGTATATAAGCAGGATATATATTTCCTCTAATTCATCAGCTAAATGTATATCTATGTAATATATATTGTTTATTTATAATTATTATATATATTTATATTTATTATATTTATTATTTATATTATATGTATATATTTGTTTGTGCTGCACAAACAGTCTGTCTCTTTACAGAATTATGTTCATTACATACCTGGGACAAACCGAACTAACATTTACTATTCAATTAAATAAAAATAACAATAATAAAAAACAGATTATAGACTAGAAACGATGCCATGCCGACACCCACCGAAGCTGCCCCGCCACCAGCACGGCCACCCGGTCGCACTGCGCCGCCTCCTCCGGGGAGCGCGTGCTGAGGATGGCTGCCCGTGCTTTGCTTCTCACGGCGGTCTGCATCGTTTTCCTGGGAACAGAGGGATCTCAGTTACCTCCCAGAACTGGCAGGAAGAACAGCGTTATTTAAGAGGTTTCAGTTATCCTGCTTGAAGCTGACGTGTGGCTGCCAGTGCTACATGGCGCTTTGTCATGCATCCCTCCAAATTTTGCAGTTTCAGGTAAATCTGTTGTCGAAGAATGACAGCAAGCACTAAGGCTGTATGATAGAGAGGAAGGACTACCTATAGTTTTCTCCCGTGCTCTGAAGAAACAGAAATTTTTGTCTTTTCTACCAAATGCATTGTTTCACCTGGAGTTTACTCAGCTTTTCTTGCTGTGCTACCATTAAGATTAAATCTGGTGGTTGGACAAAGGCTTGCTGCCTGCTGAGCAAGGAGCCCAGTGAGTGGTAGCCAACCCCCTGTGCATCAGGGGAAAAAAGGGAACAAATGTCTGTCCTCTGCCACCGAGGCACAGCCCTGTGCCTGCCCAGCAGTCCCAGAACCACGAGGCTCAATCCGAGCTGCTACGACCCCCATCCCAGTCCTGCTGCAGGGGGGCTGCTCACCACAGACAGCGCTGCCCTTTCACATCCATGCCCACGGACGGCTCGTCCCACAGCATTATGGTTGGGTTCCCCAGGATGCTTAGTGCAAAACACAGCTGGAATGGGAAAGATGTGAGGTCAGGCTGGTGCTCAGTCTGCCGGTACAAATACACTGAAACTGGGGAGCTGCCTGGGATCTCTTAATCCCTGTAAATCTTTTAGAAGCTGAAGCTTTTTATTGCAAAAAAGCAGGAGGAATGATGAAGTAAACCCTCCTCAGGTGTTCTCGGTTAACATTTTAACATCTCCCCAAACAGCTTTCTCCAAACACCCCAGCCTGCTGATGATCTGAGAGTGGTTTTCCATCCCGTTTGCAGGCAGATGCACACCACAGGGCGTGAGAAGGTGATTACCTTGTAAATCCAATTTGTGCTAGCATTTATTAAACACACAGCACTGGGAGAGGGGGAAGTACAAGATCCTGCCAGGCTGGATTCAAAAGCTCCTGACAAAACCAAACCATGCCAGGAAGCCACTCGCTGCGTGCGCTTCTGGCTTAGAGGGAAGTGACTGCCTTCAAAAAGCCTAAGGACCTTCCACCAGCACATCGAGTCTGCAGAAATTTTAATTCAACACTGAATTTTAGCCTTCAATCCAAGGTGAAAAACTTTTACAACACCAAGGAGCTCATTCTGCTCTCCCTGCCACCCGTGCCAGGAACCCAGCGTGTCCCTGAGCCACGCTCAAGGAAGACAAGGCAGGCTTTGCTCCAGAACCAAAACCCAATCTAGCACGTACCTTTCTGGCTTCTCCAGCAGGTAACCTCCTAGCTGGGGTGTTTAGATGTTTCTGGAGGTCCAGGTCCTTTGCCATGCTGTGGGGGTGGAAAGGAAAAATACCAAAACTCAAGATTGTGAGTGCAGCTAGTGGGATAAGCCAGTTACTAATGCAACTGGTCCAACTAAGAAGCAAGTTGAAATGTTATCTGAAGTTTTTCTAGACAAACTAGGGTGAAAGTCTCCACAGACTAGGGATTGAGAACAGTACAAAGCAGCAGGTCTCAGCAGAAAGAAACCCCATCTCCCCAAGGCAAAGAGGCACTGAAGGTACCGCCTCTCGTTCTCCCTAGCCAAATTTGTCGGCAGAAAACCCTTTTCCTGTCTCATATCTCCGGAGAGAGGAAGGACGGCGAACTGGAATCATCTGGCTGTGTACCGGCTGGTGAGAACAGCTGCATCCTCTTTCCTCATCCCTCTCACAGCAGCGTGGGCCTCCAGATGCTGGCGCACCGAGAGCTCCGGCCAGAGCGCGTCCTCCTGCGGGCAGTGCCCCAGCCCGCCCTGCCCCGGGGGGACAGCGGCCTCGCAGCCCTGCAGCAGCACCTGCACGAGACACACACCTCTACAGTCATGAGGGGTTGTTTTGGGGTGAATAACGAGCCCTTTGGGAAGGGGGTGACGTTGTCTCCTGCTCTATAGAGACACAGTGTGGTCCTGATGGAGAAGGAAGCCCAGCATCACTCAAGATCATCTCCAGCTACTGCAGCTTCTCCTCGTCTGGATCCGCGTTTGTGCAAAACCAAATGGTGTTTACTGCCATCACACCGCGGGTGAGAGTACCAGCGTGAGACTCTCATCTCCTAATAATGCTTTTCTATTTCAAACATTCGGTCCCAAATCTGTAATAGCAATGGTATTTCCCCCCCCCCCCCCCAGCACATGTCATTAATCATCGTGCACATAATTAAGTGATGGATGGTTACTGGCCCAACCCTGTTCACATTCGTTTTCAATTTCCTGGTTTTGCAAGGCTTTTTATAGAGTGTTATTTCTTTTAAAGATGTGAACATTTCTTACAGTGCTTGTGAAATATCAAGAAGGGTTTCAAATCCAGACTGAAGATTTTATGTAGCTCCAATCCATTAATCTCTAACACTGATGAAAACTAGAATATGCTTTATGTGTATCGACACTTTCTTCTTTCTCATGTCCATATCCAGGGTTGTGTGCCCATAAATCCCCTGATTTAAGGGCTGTGTTACCAGCTTTTCTTATGATATCCTTCATTTATGAAGGCATCAGGGTTACCCCGGCTGCTCCAAAGCAACCACCTACCTCCCCAGCAGTCACTGCTGTGTCTCCAGAAATCATGCGCATAACAGTGCTCTTTCCAGATCCATTGGGTCCTAACAGACCTAGCAGTTCCCCTGGAAGAGATATGCAAGAACAGTTAATGATGATAAACATTCATAAGACATTGTCCCCTGTGTGCCAAGCAATGCCTAAAAGTTCAGTAGGAGGAAGGGACATTCATTAACTTATCCCAGCAAAATGAAGCCCTGACCAGGGGATCCCAGGTGCAGAAGATGCTGCTTGCACTGGGTCTGGATGCACACAAGGAAGATCTAATAAATATAAGGTCTCCAAATGTGACCTTCACACCAGATAGACACTGGAAGTAGGAAAAGAGAGCGGGGCAGCAATGTATTTGAACCTTTTTTAACGCTGAAAGAGAGATTTCTGACAGCAACTTTCTTCTTTTTCTTAAACACGGAACAGGTCTTCTTGTCTTCGTACTCCTTGCGCAGACTGTTGACAACGATAACCGCCTCCTGCAAAGAGATGGAGCGGGAATAAAAGCTTCTCCTCCTCCTGTCCCGTGAGACAGCTCATCTGTTCTTGCCATCAAGCATGGCTCTTTAAAAATCTCTAAAATATAAATCCAAGAAACAAGGCAACAAAAATGAAATAAAAAAAGCAAAGCAGAATGCGAATAAAAGCTTTGTGCCAGTAATTCCTGCACTGATTTCTCTCTGCCACCTAGGGCTGATGGTCTGGATGGCGAGGAGCACTCCGGGATGTGGGCAGTCTGTCCGTGGAGGTGTGTGAGCTCAGAGCAGGCAGGCACCAAGCTGGGGAGCAGGAGGACCCTGAGGGCTATGCCCAGCTCACCTGGGGCTGCAGGGAGCCCATGGCTCTCCTCACCCTCTCCCTCTCCTCCTGCACTTCAGGGGCCTCCTGCCCTGGTGGGTCCCTGTTTTGCTGGGCCAGGGCTCGCTGCCGCCGGATCCTGTGGGGGGGGTACAAAATTACTTGGGGTTACCACATGGCTTTACAGGTTTGTTCCCTGGGCAGCATCGGTGCAGTGCCTGGCACATCTTTGAGTCCATCCCACAGACGGTGGTTGTTCAAATATTCATACATGGTGTGTGGGGGAGAGATCAGTCTGGTATGTGTGAGAAAGTGAAGGCCAACTTCAGCTTGTCTTACATCACTACTATTGACTAGTCCCCTGCTCAACACGTGCCAATGACCTGGTGATATAAATGTACACCAGGGAGCTGTTTCGGCATCAGACTGCTAGCTGAGTCCTGCCTGTTAATGTTTGACAGCTGAATACTCCTACAAATACATTTTACGTTGGTCACACACTGCTTTTGGCAGAGGAGCAGAGAGGTTAGCAGATGACCCCAGACTGGTGGAGCTTCAGGAAAACTCTGTTCTGCAGAGAGCAATTCTTGATGCATTTGGAAAGGAGGCAAAATGTTGGATCTCAACTTGTAACTACTAATTTTGCCAGCTACAGTGAAAAGTCCTGAAATTTCAGCAACAGGGCATAACTTAAAAAGCTCAGGTCACGTTTACTATTCTCACTAGGACATTGCAGTTTAACTGACCTTCTCTTGCAACACACTGGGTGGGACTGTGCCCACAGACACGCTCAGGGAAACTCCAGCAAATTAAATCTGAAACTGCAATGACCCAAAGGAATAAAACAATTCCTCCCTCCTTTCTCAGTTCCCTCCTTTCTGGGTAAACTGGTTAGAACGAAAGGGTGGGCTTTGCTCAAGCTTTGCAAAATACTTTAGAGCTCACTTGTCCTCTTCAGTCAAGCAGGGGTGACTGGGGAGGGGGCATCAGGGCTGCCCACTGCTCTAAGGCACCCAGGACGCACCTGAAGATGGGGTCGTGTCCTGTAACTGTGTCTCCATTTCTCATCTCCAAATGGCGCAGGAGAAACACAAAGATCAGACAGTGGACGTAAGGCTGAAAAAGAATAACGGATTAGGTTTGCATGGAGAAAGGTAACAACGCACTCAATTTTAATTAATTTTACCTATAAATTAATTTTACCACCGACATGTAAGGTGAAACTTTCACCACAAAACCCATGCTTTATCTATAGGAAGACTCATGCCAGCCCAGTGGCAGTCCATCACATTAAAACAGGCATCTCTTCCAAAATAGTTATCATCAAATTGCTCCTTACTGCAAAGACAGCTATGAGGTTGTTATTCCATGAATCAGGAATGTTGTGCATCAGTATGATGTGCTACAAGGAAAAAAAAAAAAAGAAAAAAAAAAGAATTAAATCAGTCAATTACAAAAACTCCTTAGCAGTGTGCCACAGCGCAGGACTGGAGAAGGTGTGGGATGTAGGGGTGAAGGGATTTTCTGCAGGATGGGAGAAGGGAGCTTCAATTTCTATTTATTTGTCTGGCTTCATACTCCCTCAAAGAGCTACGACTTCCATTGCTACAGCTAATTCAGAGGTGCCTCAAACCAGCTAGTTTAGACTGACCTTTTCCATCATTTTCTCTCTCTTCCCAGCAATCTCCATCCCTCCAGGTCTCCCATTCCACTGCCTTACCCTCCCATGCTACCCTGGCTGCCAAAAGGCAGTCATTGACACAGCGTTTTGTATCTAAACGAACAAAAAAACCTGATCAAGTGAAGGATCAACAAATCCCTTCCCTCCTTCCCCAGCCTGGACCTTTTATTCTCCCATTGCCTTTTCTCACTCTTTGTCTTTATTGAGGACCACTATGTGGGACATGTACCCTTACCGAGTGGTTCAGCAAGCCCAGCAATGGAAACAAAGGAATCAAAGTGGAGAAGGTGACGTAAAAAATTTCATGCGAGAGACTGATCATGTTGAGAATGAAGTTCACCTGGAATAAAGTCAAAAAAGTATTTCCAGTATTTAAGTATTTCTGAAAACTAGGCTATTTGCCACTGATTATTCTGGGGTTATTCTGCTGAATATCAATATGTTTGAAGTGAAACCTCAAGAGGCAAGGTGCAGAAATCAAACATTTCGGAGTGCAGATTCACCTCGCTTACCAGAATGAAGATGAAAGACCAAAGGTAGCAATTGCTCCGACCCTTGCGAAACTTAAAGGCGATTAAATAGATGAGGAGGATGAGAGAAAATCCATAACCGGCGGTGCAAACGATCTAGAGAGAGAGGCTGATGTCACTAGCAAGGAGATGGATGCGGATGCACCAAATCCTGCTTACAGAAGCCCATTTTGGTTAAAATACTGAATACATCTGGGTCCTCAGGTTCCACCACGCTGGGGGTGGATGCTCGTGGTGAGAGGAGGTTGGGGGATTTGTGGGTGCCCACCCGGCAAGAGCTCACCATGGGCAGGATGGTGCTGGTCTGCAAGGGGCAGGTGGGGTTGAAGAGCAGCACGATGCCGAACATGATGCAGAGCAGGGCCCAGAAGAACAGGACGTCCACCAGCGCCTGCCCACACCAGTACGCTGAGGGGAAGAGCCCTGCGAGCTGCAGCTGGGCGCGAGCCTTTATCTGCAATGGCAAAGGGGAGAAGGGAGGGAGCTCAGCAGGGCCCCAGACACCGTTCCTGCTCCTCCTCCTCCTCCTCCATCACCCTCACTTGTCCCTTCCCCAGCTGAGCCTCCCTCTCCCTTCCAGGCACTTTCAATTCTTAGCTCAACTTCTGTTAAAAAGCACATCGCTCTTATTAAGAAAGAAAAAAAATTCTCCTGCCTCCAAAATCTTTGTTAATTAACACCCAAGTTGTTCTGAGCCCACGCAGGCTCCTGGAGATGTAGGCTAACAGATTTTGGTACAACACTGTGTTTGTGTAGCTGCATTTTCTTCCAGCACCCTCCCTAGAAGTCAGCACACGAGCTGCTGTCCAGAGATGTCGCATTTGCATTCCCTTCTCCTTGTGCAAGACCACTTTCAGGACATGCTTTTTACCTTGTAATCCTTCATGCTGCTCACTGCGAAGTGAGGAGGCAAACCAGAAGCCAAAATCAGCATGTAGTTGAGACAGATGATAAAAACACCACGCTTCACTTCTGGGCTTTGTGCCTACAGAAAAGAAATTCCGAAATCATCAATGATCAACAGCTGTCCGGGGAAAGCCTAGCTAGCTCAATGCTCATAGCATGTGAGCAAGGGTAGTTATGGTAATTCATTTGTGCTTAAGAGCACAAAACAATAAACAAAAGCATTTAGCATCTTAAAATTGGCAAGAAATATTGGGATTACTGTACATTGTTGAGAATAGGCACTGTCTTTTTGATATTGATGCTTGTCAAATGGATGCAAGGGGGAACCTGCAAATATTGCTGCTGTATTCCTCCCTTATTGCCGCATAGCACAAGCTCGAATGTGTTATGGCAATTAAAACCTATTAAATAAACACTACAGAAGAAATTCTCATTAAATAGCCATGGTATTGACTGCTGAGGATGCCTCCAGTGACTGGCCAGCAGCTGGACTACCGACCCCAGCCGCTGGAGGTGCTGGTCCAGCCCAGCTTCCACTGCCCAGCCCTTATCACACTCCAGCTTGGCTATTTTGAGTTATTTTCAGAAAAAAAAAAGGCAGGACACTCACTCTAGAGAAGGGGTTGCTCCAGATACGGATGTGTGCAGTGGAGTTGAAGAGCCTCAGGAAGGTGTTGCTGAGGATGTTCACGAGAACGGGGAAGCAGTTGACGGGCTCTGCGCCGCACATGAGCGTGTATCGGTAGCTCTGAAAGCACAAGAGGAAAGGATGTCACCTTCCTGCCCATGAGAGGTGCGAGGAGGCATGGATAATACTGAGGATTTTGGAGAAAAGTGATGGCAAATGCAGTCAGTTTTATTAAAGAGTGGGAACTCGGAGGCCTGGCTGTCTGCTAATAGGTACTGCAAGCAAGATGAATTAAAAAAGCAATGATTTCTGGAGAAAAGAAGGATGACTTGCATTAATACTTTTCTCTAAAAATCACTATAATCCTGAACTTCCATTAACAGAATTTCACATTAACTGACAGTATTTAATGTGTCAAATAAATATACTCCTTTTTCTTGGACTGTGTATTTCTCTGTACCCCACTTAAACATATTTGAGACGCTCCTGTTGACGTACGGGATGAAAGAAGAAAAGTATCATTCACCTTGCCTTCCAGGGATATTTTTATAGCTCCATTATGTAGTTGCAGGCTTGTGATTTTTTTCTCAAGAGCTATTTCTGGCATTATGCTTTGAAACTTCAAAGCAGCAATGAAATCCTCAATTTCTGATCCTGAAAGCAAGTCAAGAAAAGGAATTAGAATAATTACATTTTTAATACAGTCTCTTATAAACAAGCTCCCACTTGCAAAGCAGAGATATGTTAAAAAACTCTTTTAGAATCTGAACCAACTTATATTTTCTCTATTTTTTTCCTGTATGAACTAAACTTTTTAAAGACAGTGAATGTTTCTATAGTTAAATGGTTTTTATTTTTATTTTAAATTGGTTCGTTATTTTTTTAAAAAAATATCAGCTAGTCAATTACCACCACTAAAACTGGATTGATGTTTGTTCACAAGAAAACACCTCCCAAAGCCACAGATGCATAAAGGAACGTACAGAAAGAGGAAGACAAGGTTGGTCTATCAGCTCTAAGGGGACTCAGAGAGGTGCAGAAAGCGAACCACCACCACTTGTCCTTCACCTGTATCATTGAAGATGAGAAGATTTGTCAACTTGCTTTGAATTTTGCCTTCAGTGGGAAGAAAATAGAAGCTGGCAGTCAGTTCTGAGATTCTGGAGCTGTCCCATAATTGAAATCCAATGACAAACATAAGCATTGGAAGGATAAATACTCCAAGCATCAGCAATCTAGAGGGAAAAACAGACCATGAGTGGGTCTAGGGGAACTCCACCTTTAACCAACGGAGTGACTCATGTAGCAAAGGACAAGGAGAAATTTAAAGGAGAAAACTTAAGCAATTCAGAGCTCTACCAGAAGTTCTAACTGTCCTTATTACTGCAACATTCAAGGAATTGCCACCTAATTCTTAGCTTCCAGATACTTTTCTTACAGTCACCCCAGGGAAGAATCAAATCCTTTGGGAAGCCCCAGGCTAGCACAAGGGGTGCAGGCTGGGCCCCGTACTTACAAGGCCCTCAGAAGCTTTCCTTCGTGCTTTAGTTTTAGGAAGCGAATTCTCATCACGGCGCAGACTTGCTGCCTCCAGAGCGCCATGCCTCTCACGGCGGGGCTTGCTGCTTCGGCACGCACCTCCAGGCTCTGGTTCCTCTCCTCCAGGTCTCCGTCTGCTGCGAGAATCAGCGTTATCCAAAAAGAGCTTTCAAAGGACACATTGAAAGTGCAAACAATCAGCAAGGGTCTTCTGCTCTGAACAGAGGAATGTCTTAGAAAAGAAACAATGGCAGAGAAAAAGGGCCATGATTTAACCAGAATGGATTTATATCAGTGAATGGAAAGTGGTTGGTCCTGGACTCATGTGTCTACACGTGCAATGTCTTCACTGGCCTTGGGAACTGCCTTGTGACTAGTTTCTCTCTTCCCACCTCCTGGTCTGGGCAGTATACCCTTCAAACTCTTTACAACATCACTCTTCAGTTCTCATGTTTAAAAGCCTGTGGTAAGTTAAGACTGAATAATCTAGACTTCTCTGGGAAGATAATTGTCACTAAAGGAAATCAGAATTTTTATACAACTGCAATTCTTGACCTGACAAACGCTATGAAAAGTCACATTCAACAGAAACTTACATTTATTTATTTATAAACTAAATACACAATACAGAACCTTAAACATGCCAAACTTACGACAAAGTGGAATCACTGTTTTACCTTCATGATCAATGTCTTCCTTGCCCTCCAGCTTCAGGAAAACATCAGCCAGGGACGTCCTGCTGACCTCGTAATTCACCACCCCTTTCAAGAAGCCACTGTCGAGGTGGCTGAGCAGATCTGCGTGACAGAGACAGGCTCAGCCCAGCAGCCAAGGCTTCTTTAGCAGAAACTGGCATGATTAGCATGATTAACATTTTCTAGCATTCATATCATTAAGCTCCATAATGTAAAAGCTATTGCAAAACAATTATAATTTTTTAGAGGCAGGTAGTACAAAATTCAGAGTCCTTGAATACCATCAGCCTTCCTGGTGGGAGAAACCTCATCCTGAAACCGAAGAAGACTTGGTAGTTTTTAGTCTGTGGATTAGTCAGTGGATTTTCTTTTGTTCACCTGCAGAGTTAATATTAGCATGTTCATTAGAGGCTTTCTTTAAGGCTGATGCTCATGCAGCTCTGGGCTCCCAAATCCTACGCAGTGCAGAAAAGGGAACGTAATTATGACCTTCACAGAAATTTCGCATTCTGCTTCTCCCACCGCTTCGTTTCCCATTAAAACCCTCATGCAATGGCAGGCTTTTGTTACCTGGGAAGCTGTCGGTGTTTTCCAGAGGTAGCAAGTAACACAGCTCATCCCCACTGCGTCCTTTGTACACAGCATCGGGGATGTACTGCCTGACCAGGGAGGATGCAAGCTCTGGGTCGCACGCATCATTTATGCGCATCCTGTTTGTATTAAAAAGCAATTGCTGTAATATTAAATAAGGAAAACAATGCTTGCTTCATCCCTTTAAAAGACAAAGCCAGCAGTCATTCTTCAAGCCATAGGGAAACCTCCAAAACCAGGCAGTGTTTCAGTGGGAATGTTTTAATAGACGTCTGCAGTGCCCCTGGTTTTACCATGCAAGCAAGAAATAGTTGAGGTTAAGAATAATGATCCTGGCCAGCACTGCTAAACCAAGAGCACAGAAATTAAAATCCAGAGAAAAGCAACTTTACATTAATGCCATTGTATGTCACTCTGGCATTAATAGTACGTGGAAACTGCAAGTCTTCTTGCTCTGGTCCCCTTTTGGCTGCAAGGGAGGTTGCAAAGTCATGTTAGCTACATGCTCTGCGCTTTCAGGATTGGGTCCAAAGAAAAGCAGCTTGCTATCCAAAGCAAGATATTTTTGGCAGCCTCAAAAGTCTCCTAAAATGAATTGTCAAGATTTCTATTACTCTGTGTAGAAACTCCTTGGAGACACAGCCTCTATGAGAAAATACACATTGCCTAAAAGCTTTTCATAAAAAGAGTGATGACCAAAAAGAAAAGGATTTACCTTAAGTGATAGCCAATTCCCCATTTTCTCTTCAAGTACAGGGATGAGCCAACACCCTGTAATCTCCCATTTGAGAGGAAAGCCTTCCGATCTAAGGAGGTATGAATAGAAAAGATTTAGGGGGGATTTACAGCAGTGCAGTAGATTGACCTTACTCTGCTCCTTCTGAACTCAATGGATATTTTTATAATGAAGTCAAGAGGAGTAAAGTCGGGCCAGGACTGAAAGTATTTTTTTTTTTTTAATAAAAACAAAACACCAAAACTGCTGCCTGTCACCTAAGCACCAAGACTAGTCTTTTATTTGTGTATTCTTACAGGCTTATAGAAAATTCCCCAGGCAGCCCAAGATAAATAAAGACATAGGAAAGTTATTAATTGCAACAACATCCCCAATTGCTGTGTGTGTAGTGCTCGTGGTAAGCCCTGATTTAATGGAGCTGGGCACCAGCTGGGTCTCTGAAGCACACCTTGCTCTCAGACCCCACGGGGGGCTGGTGGGGACCCCCCAGTCCCACACTACAGATGCTCTCAGGGTGGACGCCTGGGCTCACCGGCATGCATGTCGGCCTCGTCCATGGACTGGGTGGTGAAGAGGATGACACGGCCGGCCTGCCGCTCCTTCAGGAGGCTCCACACGTGGTGCCGGGAGCACGGGTCCAACCCGGCCATCGGCTCGTCCAAAAGCAACACCTGCAAAGGGGAGAGAGATCAGTTCTGTGTGTCCATGCTGCCATTTCCATTGCCACATAGCCTTGTTTCATTATTTTTGTGGTCTCGCTCAAATAATAAAATGCATCCTCAATGGCAGACATTTTGACTGTGTTTTCTATTCCAGTATTATTCCCTTTTTTATTCAAAAGATTCTCATTGACCTACATTCCTTGGTGCTTCTGGCAGCCAAGTGAGTCAGTAGGTCAGCAGGCTCTCTGAGTGCCAAGGGCAAAGTACAAATGTCTGTCTTCCGGACCAAAATGCAAAGCTATGTGCTAAAACAATACCCATTGTGTGTGTGCCAATATGACCGGTGCTTACCTGGGGATTCCCTAAAATTGCAATTGCAAGAGATAGTTTTCTTTTTTGTCTTCCATTCAAAGCATCAGCACGGATGTCCTGAAGGCCAGTGAGGTCCAACAGCACCAAGACTTTCCGCACCTTGAGAACGTATGAACAAAGACACGCAACACTGGTCATATTTTGATTCATACATGGCTACACACAATACAGAAGAACATGACTTCAGGATTTAAAACTTGTGTTTTAAATGGATTTGCTGTAAGGTAAGTGCTTCAAACCCGAGTTCTGACTCTTACCACATGAGGATAAGAAAGAATTAAAAAATACTTCTCCCCTAAATCAGTGCTGTTCTCATTTATATAGAACAAGGTACTGGTGATAATCTAGAATATAGCTTAACAAACTGTCCAAATGCTGTAGGACAGACATCAGTGACCAAGAAGCACATACCAACCTCTTGCTCTGCTTCCTTCCACTGAATCCCTTTGATGTGAGCAAAAAGTCTCAAATTTTCCCTCACTGTTAAAGCTTCGAAATGCAGATTAAATTGTGGGCAAATCCCAACCATTGCCTGAATTCCTTCCATATCCTGCACTTCAGATACCTTGTAGTTGTATATCGTTGCAGAACCTGCACATGGGAATAAATGAAACAAATTTCATGCTGCACGATCCTTCCCAGTTGTATGGGGAAAGCACAGTGTGTTCACACCTTTGCTAATAATTCCAGCACTGAGGGTGTTTCTCACAAAAAGTAATGCTGTTCAGAAGTATTTCAGAGCACCAAGTCTCTCCCCTTTTAAAAACTAAATTATATTTCCTATTGATTAGCAGCTCATGGAAAACATCAGGCCATCCAGATGGAGACATAACCATCTGCATATGCTTGCACACAAGAACACATCCACAAGGGATGCACTAGTGCCGAAGCTGATGCTGAAGGAGCACTGACAGTGAGCCAGACGGAGTGACTGAGATAAAACTTGGCTTTTTGCTTCTTTACCCCTTTACGCCTAAAAACCAGACAGCTTCTCCTCTTCTGCGTTCAGGTCCTACCTGCTGAAGGCTTGGAAAATCCACTGAGCACGTTTAAGAGAGCTGTTTTTCCAGATCCGCTGTGCCCAAGTAATGCAGTGATCTGGCCTTCATAAATGCTTAAGGACAAACCTAGAAGAAAAATATTGCAATATTAGGATGGAAGTTTGTGAGGCCAACAGACTTGTACATGCAGCTTGTTGCCAAATCCACTGGAGGAACATTTTATCTTTTGACACGGATCTGAAAATATGTGTTACGTGTTAATATGTAAACAAAAAACATTGATTTTATTTTCTACAGGGTTCATAACCTTTTATTTTGGCATGACTGAAAAGACAGCCCGCAGAAATAGAAGAGCACATAGCCTTTCCAAAATACGAGCGTTCAGGAATTATTTTAAAGCAGCAGATATAGAATTTGCTATCCCCATTCCTTTAAAAAAAAGACTCATTTTGGTATTTTTCTTTTCCGCTACATATAAACCTTTGAGACCACACTGATGTTTTCACTGTCACTGGAGTTCTTGTTAAACAAAGGCATTTAACAAACCTCTGAGGGCTCTGCTACGACGATGCCAACCACCTGCATACCTGTGGCTGGTAAAAGAGCAAATGCTTAGAGTGCAGGGCTCAGCCCATGACAACAGACGTGGTTCCAGCCAGGGGCCCAAAGCTATTTTTTTTTTGCCCAAATGAATTTACACTTCGTGAGGGAGGGCTGAGAGGCAATTTTCACAGCGGCTCCTGGCTACAAAACCCACGGCTTTTAAGGAGGCTTCTACTATTACAGAAGTAATAAATAATAATTTTCCTGGAGTGAAAAGGCAAAGATTAAAACCTTATAGAAATTTGCCAGTCATTTACCCCGGCAGAAATAATCATTGCATAATTATGCCTCCAGTTTCAAAACAGCTTGGGTTCATATCTAGTGAAAAACGAAATTAAAGCCATTGCAAAACCTCTCTTACCTCTTAAAGCTTCGGTTTTCTTGTCCTTCTTCTTGTATATTTTTGTTATATTGTTTAGTCTAAAGGAAAGTTAAGCAAGCTGTTACTACTGAATCCCACAACTTTGGCACGCTTCCCCTGCCTCAAAATAAACTTTGAAAACTAGGCAAAAAAGAACATTTCCCAACCTCCTCCCTAGGCTGGTCCTTCTCATCACTGTCAGGGGGTAGGGTAATTCCATCGGCAGGGATCACTTGCTATAATTCACTCGGGAAGCTATGAGCCATTCCCCTTATCTGTCCTGCTCAGACAGCTCAGTCTACCCTTCACTAGGGAACCTCGCTGTGCTCTCCAGCTAAACATAGCAGGTAGCAGCTGCTTTTTTGTGCCTGCAGAGCGTTACCTGATGGCATCCTTCCCCTCGAAGCCTGGCGGAATCGGCTCGGTGTCACAGCCAAGGACAGGCTGGTGGCCGCCCTCGCTGCCTGCTCGCAGCCCTGCGCCCCAGCTCCTGCGCTGCAGCCAGTACGACGGCCTCAGGAAGAAGGCAGGAGGGTACGGCACCCCGTACTTGCCTAAATCAGAAGGAAACGAGGTGAAATAGAAGGTCCAAGCTGCTGTGTGGCAGCTCAGATTTGTCCATCTACAGCTGCAGAACAGAGAGCCCTTGGGTGGCGCAGAGGGATGGGTGATTTCTGCAGTTTCTGCTCACTCATCCCTGTCTGTAATGCAGGCAGGCAACAGCCACAGTAAAGACCTCAGTGGTCACCTTGGGCCCAAAATGCATATGAAAATTAGAACAGCCATGGTGCTGCGATGCCATCGTGCAAGCTGAGCAGCTCGCTATGCGGAGCCTTTTTGGCTGCTCCATGTAGGTGACAATTTGCTCTGCCCTATCCCACCGCTCCTTTGGCACCTCTTCCCCATGAGGGTATTGGGGGTTATAGAAGAAAAATAGAAGGAATTTTATTTTTTTCTCTTACATTTCTACTTACCAGGCAAAACCTTATCAAAATAGATGGCCAGCAGGAAATACAAAACACTGTCAAGGATCAGTACGATGGATGGATTAAGGAGAGGGTACAAGTCTTCTGTAAATTCTGGTTCATATTTTTCTAATTTTATAACCTAAGAGGGAAAAAAAAAAAAAGCACAAATCAGATTAAACACTCTTTAGCCAGAGATACTGCATGCAAGCTACAGCTGTGTCATCATAGCCTTTTCTTCACAAGAAACCCATGTCCTCTTGTGATCAGGTCACTGTCCCTAACAGACATCACCGAGCCTGCAGAGCTCTTTACCACCAGCCCCATCCCACTGCTGCGATCGTTTTCCAGAGCTGGAATCTTATATCTACATCTACAGAGCTGGCAAAGCTCCTCGTGCTGTTTAGGGTCTAACTACATTTGTTAGGAATTAGCATGCATTTTTTAGGGACAAATTTTGGTTGTACTAAATATTTAGGGCAGAGGGGGCAATCGTGTCTCTATGGCAATGCAAATTACATACGGCAGCTACTCCTCCAGATGGCAGAAGCCTGCAGCAGTTTGCTGTGGGCTGAGCTCCCCTGATGCGCTGGCTTTATTTCGAGCATACCTTTGAGATGCCAGCTATAAAGGTGAAAGGGCTGAAGAGGTTGAAAATCCACTCCAAGGATGGGGGCACTTTTTCAAATATCGTCATAAAGCCCAGTAATCCAAAGATGACGTGAAGGACAAATCCCACGAAACTGGCAATATTAGGCTGCTTTAGCAAGGAGCTGAGCATGAAACAGAAGTGAATCTGCAGCAGAGAAGAACAGGTGTTAGCAGGATGCATTTCTACTTGTGATTAAGGAAAAAAAAAAAAAAAAGAAACACATAAAAATCCAACAAGCAACATTAAGAGACCCAGCTGGGTTCCAGTTGTCACTTAGAGATGCACACAGCGTCTCACAAGGCTTATTTCATTTAGCAGACAGCTCGGATATTCAGGGCAGGTCTATAGGGACAGGCAGACTGGACCCAGATCTGCCTCCCCATGAGGCAGCCCCAGACCCACACAGCACCAGCCTTTCCATGCCCACTCGTGTTACCACCACTCCTTGCTCTGATTTTAAGTCCAGATTTCCCCAAATCAAAGAAGAGGGGTGATATATTAGCCTACAAACTGTAGCAAGAAATGCAGAAATGGAGAGGGTTTTGTTTCCTTCTCCCAGCCAGGGAGTACTCTGCACTCTGTTTTAGATGCTCTAACTAGGAAATGGAAAAACACATACATCATTAAAAATAATAATAATAAAAAAGGCAGACTTACAGATGCTATGCCATAAAAGAAATAAAAGAAATACATTTCCAAAAAGTTGCGATCGAGGGTGAATCCTTTAATGGTGATCACAGTCAGCACACTGGCCATGATTGAAACATAAATGGTGTACAGGAGGCTCCAGGACAACCTGCAAAGGAAGGCACAGCTACTGTTGCCTCTGTAAGTGTCAGCAGCTGCCACCATACAGCAACACCAGCAAATTGCTGCTGAGCTCTGCAGCCAACGTTACTCATCCTGGTGCTTTCCCAGCGACTGGAAATACCCATGCTCAGAACGCTTCGGAAATAGAGCCTTCCTGTTTTGGTAGACCCTACGCCCCCGCAAGCTACATCGTTTTTCTCCAAAATGTATAATTTCTTCACTTTCTTGTAGTTGTTGCTCTCTGTGTGGTGTATCAGCCTGTTCCTGGAGGTGTGCAACACCTGGGCACCAAGAGCTTTGCTACACGAAGAGTGCTCTTTCATTTTTTATTTTTCTCTTTTGGAGAGCTCAGTACCACAAAAACCCAAATCCTGCATCAGAGCAACGTGCCTGGAAACCAAGCTCTCTTCCAGCTGACGATAAAAGCAGCAAAGGTTCGGCTCTGACAACACACAGAAGCCCCCCGTCCCCTCGGCCGTTCCCCCACCTGCTCCCCTCGGGCTTACCAGAAGGCGAGGTCTTGTAAACCCATGGCTTTCATCAACACCTTCAGCTTCTTTTTCTCCCTGATAACTTTCACTGAGAGAAAGTACATATACGGGGAGAAACACAACACGGTGTAAATGACGAACCAGCTATAATCCAGCTTGTAGACGGGCTTGATCGGGGGGGATCGCAGACGCACGCCGCTAATTGACTTCATCTCTTTCCAGACAGAACGGTTGGTTTTCATCTGAAGGAAAGATGCGAGCCATTAATTTTATTTTCTTTATTTTCTAAACAGTCAACTTTGGGAAAAATAGCCTTTCATAAGCATTAATGCTACCAGTTTTTCAAGAGCAATGTTAAGTTTAATAGGGGCAAATTAGGCTCAAAATTTAATATCTTTTTGTACTGCCATGTAATAAACACTAATGTTGCCTTTGAGCTATAAGAGCAAGCATTGCTTACCAAACAGATGGAGCAGAAATATAACAGAAGTACTGAAGCAATTATAGTATAGCTAAAGGGCAGGAGCTTTACTGCTCTGTAAATACTGTATTTGGAGTTGATTAATTTTTCATGATGGAAGAATTTATCACTGAAAAATACAGTTTGGTCCATACTGAACATTTCATGTTTCCTTTTTGAAATGGGTCAATCTGATAAAAATAAAACCTCAAAGATAAAAATTCCAGCACTATTGTTTCCATTTGTTTTACTTTGAATTTTCCTGTAAACCTGAAAAAAAAACCAAAGAAAAAAGAAAAAGGAAAATAAAAAAAAGAAAAAAAAAAGAAAAAAAATAAAAGAAAAAAAAGGGAAAAAAAGAGAAGTTTGACAACAAAATAAGTTCCATGTTTTTAACTTCACAAATGGAGTTAAAGAGAGTCCACAAATGGACTCTCACCCTCTAAATCAGCATCAGCCCAGTTATTCTATGGGTTAATTTTCAACAAAACCTAGGAAATCTCTTGCACCCGGAAGAATTATGCAACTTACCACAATGATCTATAAATCTTTTCATTTCTGAATGATACTAGGTATTTAAGAAGTTAACAGTCATGGGACTTTTTTTTTTTTTTTTTTTTTTTTTTAAATAAAGTTTCTTGATAGCTCTAGAAAGAAAGAATATTTTCTATCACGATCATGCTTACTTCTATGACTGCTGCATCAATGCTGGACTGCACTGATAGGAAGCCCTCATACCAGTACGAAGGGACCTTGCAGAAGTTTAATGAATAATTGCTGCAGGTATCTGTGGGAAAGAAAGAAATTGAAGCATTTTATCTACATATTTTCATATATACAGGTACATACATATATATACATACACACGGATATGTATATATGTGTGTTGAAAATGTATTTGACCCAAGAGTCAAGAAATCAAGATTTAGTACTACTGAGCCTGGAACAGCCTTTTTTTCTCCCAGAATAATGTGACATGTGGAGTCAAAGGCTGTGGCTCCCTGGTTTCCTTCTAAGTGCACAAAACCTCAAAGTCTAAAATCTTTCTAGAAGCAGTTGGCACATACATGCCACATCCCTTCTGAGTGGCATGGCAGCACAGGGATCCATCTATACATTTTCTAGTGTAAAATCAAGTTCTCTGGTTTCATTTATTTTTCTTACCGATGTGTTCAAAGGCTTCATTTGGAGACACCACAATGTAACTCTGAAATCTGAGATAGTACGAGAAGTCATCCTTAAAAACAACACCAATAAACTCATAATTGAAATTTTCTCTTGTTTCCAGGATTTTCTCATTCTCCACCTCTTCTATTAATACACCTGAGAACAAACACCACCACAGCAGAAGCGCTGATTAGCAAAGCACCAACACGAAGTAGCAGCCACATCGTGTGCTCTTGTGAATTGGGATTTGGGATGTCCAAGCCATTTTACCTACTTACCTGTCATCACGGAGTCTGAAGCCACTCTGCTCATTATCTGCCTGGTGGTGTTTGTTACAGGTGTATACGCCAGCGTCACTCCCGTCGCGTTAAAGGCAGGATCGTCCAATCGCCCAAGGAATTGGTAAGGGATTTCTTGCCGCAGGGAGTGGCGTATTATAACTGATGATGCTTGTATTATTAAGAGAAAAACCGCACATGTAATCCATTCCTAGGAGATGGGAAGGAAATAAAGGTGAGTGGCAGCACAGTGGTTTGGAAATTGGGTGCTGTGGGAAGAGGCTGGAGCTGCTTTAAGGACCGATTTGCCTGCATGGTCCGGCTCATCCAGACACAAATGTTTTCTTCCTGAAAATGAGCTATTTCACAGGTGGAGTAATTTTAAAATATGAGGACTGCTCTGAGTGAAAACCATGTTTTTTTTAGTGTGGGAGCCAATAGATGGACATCGTGAGTTGGACATTGTGTTCTTCTGGTCAGCACAGAGATGGGATCAACAACACACAGCAACAAGCTGGCTTTGTCTCAGCCCTTATTATGCTACAATATTGTAGTGTCACGGGAAGAACCGCAACCGTGGACATTTTCCAGAGAGCCACATTACCAGCTGAGGCTTCTCATGTATCACCTAGTATAAAAACAATGCAGTGCAAAAACAGTTGGTAGTGGAAATCCTAACTCCCCTTTGGAAGAACAGACACTTGCCTGGAAACTTTCTGTTTTCTTCCTCCACACCAGCAGAATGTTTTTCCATAGAAGAGCCCAGGTTTGCTGGTTTATTTTTGAGGCTCTCCTGAATATTCTCTGCATTTTCCCAGCTAGGATGAAACAGAAAAAAATATCATTTAGGTCACTGAAAGTTAATATATTTACTTGGGTAAACTCCTCTTTAGAGAAATCCAATAATGTGTCAAAGGTCCAGAGCTTCTCCACATGTTACAGCTCTGACACCAAGGAGAAATTCGAAGGAAATGGTGCAGGATCACACAAGTGAACACAGAGCTGGGTCAGCCCCAGCTGCCTCGTGCTCATTTCCAGATTCAGCCCATGTCTTCCTCAAGAGGTTTGTAGGAAGAGGCTCTTAACTGGCTAGAGTTTGATTTTCCATCTACATGAAGTTAACAGAGAGAAGCAAGGTGAAAATATTGAGCAGTTAATGGAAGAAATATATATATATTTTTTGCTTTTAATGCAGTTTTTCCTTAAAACATTCTGGATCTGCCACCACAGCACGAAGGCCAGATGCTGAGTGCAGCAGTTCTGGCACATGCTGTGCATGCAGCTGAGCCTCTGGTCATGCATTTCTTGCAGGGGATTTGTGCCATGCCTTAACCATGCCTTGGTGAGCCACTGCTCATCTGCTCTAGATATCATAACCAGACAAGCGGAACACCTGCTGCATACAGGAGGCCAAGTCAGAAACACTGCTTAGATGCCAGAAATAGCCCAGATGAGATGCTGCCACCACCTCCTTTAAGTGGGCCGGTGTAAGAGACTGATTTTTTTTTACCCCACCTCTCCTCTCCCCTCTCAAAAATCATTCATTTTTACTCAAATGCTATGTTATAAAATAATAAGTCTGATATAGCTGGAGGAGGGCATCGTTAAGAAAATACTAGCCTGTTTCTTCATCTCCTCCTAAATACTGAGCAGGGAAGTACTGGAAGTGGGGGATATTTATCCCAGCTCTAGCTTCAACCATACAGCCCAGCAGCCAACATCCCATGCAGGAACAGCGGCAGCTTGGTGGTGACTGCCTGCACACCTTCCCAGAGCGAGAGCTGGGCAGGGAACCTCAGAACACATTTTTGCATTTTAGCCCTTTAGAAGGGACAAAACCAAAATCAAAGCAACCTCAGAAGCATTGTGCTCTGTTCCCCTCGGACATCGCTTCCTGGTTTCATGGATCGGGCAGCTGGAGTTAATAAATGATTCCACTACTCCGTTCCCCTCATTGTTTGTTTTTGGAAAGACTAAATATTTGTGTACTCCAGGGGCGATGGATCCCTGTTTACCCTCTGACTATTAGCACAAAGATATTTCCCTGCTGTTTGCCCTGCCTGAAGCTTTCTCCTGTGCTTCCACATCGCAGGCTAACAGCAACTGGGAGGCGATTCCGAGGAAGTGCTACTTGCTTTTGGCCAAGCTCAGATTTCACTCGTTGTGAACCGAAAGCAGCAGCTCAGCCAAGGCTGGGACAGTAAACAGAGATCCACGTGGGGGCATTTGGATAACAAGGAAAATACAACGGTCTGGTAAAAACTACGCTGAATCTCTACAGATGTTAATAAACAAAATGATGTTTACAAAAAGGGAACAAATGTGAAACTAATAAATAAATAAATATCCAATTAAATTCCTACTGGTTTTAATTTTATTTTTGCTTCTGGAACAAGAAACAAATTCCCCCTGGAAGCTGAAACACGAAGCTAGAACGGCAGGCAAATGGTGATGTCTACAAATGGCGCATGAACTTCATCAGGAAGAACTTCAGTTTAAAGCAGATACCCAAAGACACAAAATGTTAAGCAGGAGGTTTTTGAAGCACCTGAGATTCAAAGCTTCAGATTCAGAAGACAGACAGCAACCACCAGAAATGTTTTGGAGACAGCAATGTCTAGAAGCCTTAAACCAGTAAGAGCATCACTTGTAAAACTGGATGTGTATGGAAACATCTGCCTTTTGAGGGCTCAGTGAATGCCCCCAAACTTCTTGTTCTCCAGGAACACGCTTCCTAGGCACGGCAAAAACTTCTGCTGTGGTTGTGTCTTGCTCTACCAGAGGTAGAACCGGGAAGGCACATCCCGTGCAAACATCTCATTCCTTCACTTACCATCTCAGGGATTTCCTACTTGGCACCTCCTCAGATTTTTTTTTTCCCCTCTAATGCAAAACGAACAGAGCATATCGCAAACTGACTCCTAAAAGCAAGCTGCTCCTAGCATTGCTGGCAGGAAACCCTCGATGCTGGCTGGGGAGGAATAACTGTGCGCTGCATCCCGTGCTTCCACGAGGAGCCGACTCTCCGCGAGACAAAGCTGAATCCCCACGTGGGGAACGTATTCCCTCAGTGCCCTCCTGTTTGCGAGTGACTGCAAACAAAAACCTGCAGCTGGCCCCAGCGCAGCCTTGTATTTACTACCTGATAAATACGGGACAATTTGCACGGGTTCCACTCTAAATAAGTTTTTTCCCCAACTTTGAACTCTGGAAAAACAGTGCTAAGCCCGCCCCATATCAAAGTTCAACTCTTTAATTTCCCCAGAAAAGTGAACTTTGAGGGTTCTGATCTTTCAAAGCCTCCAGTGCCAATGCAGGGCTGCAGGAGGGGAGGGAAGGGAGGCAGGGTCACTGGGAGCACCCAGTGGGTGCTCAACCTGCGGTGCTCAGGGTGTCCATGGCAAGAATTGAAATCCATGAGCACTCAGAAAAGCCTCTTAAACTTTTTTGACGTAAAACTCAGTGTTTGTCAGAGAACAGAGCTGGAAAGTAGAGCTTTATGCTTTTAGCATAGCACTATTAAAGTAACCAGGAAAAAAGAACCCCTCCTTGAGAACACCCTAGGTATAGTTTTTCACTTACAGAACAGAAATACCCCCCCCCCTTACCTGGCAATGTGTTTTCCATCAGAAGTGCGTCTCCAGCAGCTCAGAGATGTCTGGGCTCGTCGTCTCTTTGCGGTCCTGGAGAGGGTTCAATGCTGAGAGGCAGCCGGTGGCCATGCCCCTCTCCAGCCTGACGTCAGAGTCCGGTCCCAGCAGTGTCGGAGCTCCCAGAGCTGCGGGGAGGAGGTGACGACCCCGGTGAGCGATGCTTGCAGGCAGCTGGCCTGGGCTCGGAGCTGTGAACCTTGCATTTTGCACTACGTTGCATTAACGGGACGCATGCATAGCGTGTAAGATATAACAGCATGTTTCCACCAGGCTTTCCACATGTGCACTCATCAGGCAATATTGAGGCGAGCAAAACCAAAATTGGAACATAAACTAAATATCAGCTGGCTTAACGTCATTTTTAAGGTTTAAGGAAGTTACTTGATTTTTTTAAAAGCTCACTTATTTCACCGCATTAACAACAAAATGACACTTTCCACCAAAGCAGCTCCGAGGGAAGACTCCTGACTGGCTCAGCATCTGCTCACTCATTTGCCTTTCCCTGGGGTTTCCCATGTGCTGCTGCAGGTGCTGGGGAGAGATGCAGAGCAGTGGGGACGGGGATGGGTGAGCTCAAGATCCTGGACGTGTGGCAAAGAAACCTACTCCCTGCCAAGCTCCTCTGCAGGGAAAGCTTCGCTGCCTGCTCCCCATCACGCCCAGAGCCTGAGTCAGCAAGAACTCCTTCCTCTGCCAGGGCAAATCTTCTGTCCTAGCACCAAAGGGACTTTTATTTCGTGTTTTCAATCTCCCTTTTGTTTTTAATATTTATTTATTTATATATATATATTTTTTAGTTTCCACTCCTTTTAATTGCTTTCCCAGCAGCTGCCACGCAGCTGGAATCAAGATGGGGATTTATCTTTATTTTGATTTTTAAAAACAGATTTCCAATGGATTTGCATTCCAAACAGGGAGATGAGGAAGCCAGATAAGCATAGCCATGCGACCACTCCAGTACTTAAGAGAAAGTAATGTGAATATCCTAGAACTTCAGCAGCTCAAGGAGACTGCATCTGCAAGCTGGAGCTGGGGAAGGCACAGCAGAGATGCACAGCTCATTTTTAGTAAATTCACCAAAAAAAAGAAATAAAAAAAAGATTGTAAGTACATCCCCTGTGCTATAGTGCACTTGTAGCCAGCACAAAGCAGACCCCTAGCATGCTTATAGAAAATGCATTTTAATACAGAGAGGACACTTGCTGTCAGCATGCCTTTGGGTTTCCCATCCCACACGGGTGCTGCTGCTGGACTCCAACTCAAGGCAGCCACTGGAGAGCAGCAAGAGAGCCCAAAGCACCCCAAATTGCTGCTCACAAAGTCTCCAAGCACAGGATTCCTGGGGGGGTGGGGGGCTCAGGGCCAGGCTGGCATCAGCCCACCCGTGTCCACCAGGGAAGGAGAGATGCTGGGGACAGGCACTGAGAAGAGGATGCTTGAAGCAACTTGTTTTGGGGAAAAAAAAAAAAAGAGAACTGAAAGCTCCAAGAAGCTCTCACCAAGGAGAAAAATCAACTTACTGAATTAGGGACTTTCTGAAGATCTTTTAAGGAAACATTACAAGGAAATTAATTCATTTTTCAGCTTTAAAAAGAAGAATCTTAAAAAAAAAAAAAAAAAAAAAAAAAGAAGAAGAAAAAGAAAAAAGGCATGCTGCCCTTAGGACATCATTAAATATAAACTAATATGAAAACCTGGGAACTTTGACTAAATTGAGATTAAATTTCTTCGAGGTTTTCCTCCCTGCCACAGGCACAACCCCCTTTCATTTCATTATGTCCTTAACCGACCTGCAGGGATGGAGGTGGATGACCTTCCTCTCCTCTTCCTCCTCCTTCTCCTCTTCCTCCTCCCCCCAACCCATCACCCTCAGCCTTTTGCTGCTCCTCGCCTGCAGCGAACACCCATCCAGCCACCCAGTGAGCCCGTCTTGGGCATAATCCAGCCAGAAAAATGAATTACTTTTCTTGGTGGGGTGAATTTTCAAGTGGACGAAGATGATTCATCGCCACAGATGCACAGCTCCGTGTGCCAGCAGCATGCAGCTGCTGTGGGGTCACTTTTAGCAACAGCCCGGATCGGGGCTGAATCGATCTGGCTGTGAAACATGACAACTTCACGCTGTTGAGTCCCAAGTGTTCCAACACCACAATTCCCTGAATTCAATTAAAAATATGATCTTAGTCCCTGCATTGAAATAACCCCGAGGGCTCCAGCCGTACTGAATGCCACACACTCACCTGCACGGCACGCTGAGCTCTGGGAAGGGACCAGGCTTTTTGGGCCAGTGCCCCTACTTCTAGGGCAGCAAAAGGCACGCATAATAGAAACACGAGCATTTAACAATCCAATCCATCTTTATTTTGGTAGTACTTTCTGCTGGAAAATGGAAAACCTCAACTTTACAAATACAGCAGAATGGTAAAATAGGGGGGAAAAAAAAGTATTAAATAAACTGCATATGATTCAAGGTGCCTGACTGTGATATCAGGAGTGTTACAAACATGTTTAGACCCACAACCTGCTGTTTCCTGCTACCAGAACACTGGATGTCAGCTACATTAGGGTTCACTCACTGCACAGATGTTTTTAAATACGGGTTTTCTTGGTAACGTGAACAAAATCAAACACATTAAATTCCTCCATATAAAAATACATCCTTATAATAAGATCACAGAGTAAAGGCATCTTCAAAGTTCTGGATACACCGGCTAATTACTCATGGCAGCATCCCTGCAAAGCAGCTCAGGATCATTATGCCTGGGAAAGACAGCATGAAGGAAACTGTTTTGCCCCAAGACCCACAGCAAGCCCAAACCCCACGCCACATCCTGTTCCAGGCGTTGTATGACCTACAGCACAGAGCAGGGCTCAGGTAGTAGGGCCAGGACTTGGTACGTCACTGACAACAACTGAACAAAGGGACTTAATCTGCAGGATTAAATCTTAGACTTCTCGGGGTATACTAGAGTTTAATTTTGCATATTTTTTCCCTCTTCTGGCAATTACAGACATCGTCCGACACTTTGGAAGACTTGCTACAGTATACAACTCCGGAGATGTTTTGGGGTGGCATTTTATGCTGCTCTGAAACCCAAAACCACAACACCAGCAAGATCCCACCCACGTGCACAGGTAACAACGTGCCAGATCCTCTGTAGGGGCGGCTGCACGACTACAGCGCCCCATCACCTGCGTTACACCGGGGTGAGGAACAGGAGAACCAAGCTGAGGAACTCCAGGTGCTAAAAAAGCTTTCGTAGGGTCTGTCTGAAATATTAGATGACAAGCTATGTGAAATAGGATGATGTTACCCAGACAAATATCACTGTACAGAATTACCTTACAGCCTATTCAGTGAAAGGGACTAAAATTACAAAAGGGCAGCAATGGGGCTGCACGTGCAGAAAGGATGAGTTCGGGTCATGGTCCTGGTGCTACCACAGCTCTTGGGCTCAAAGCTTCACCGCAAAACAAAATCTGTACCCTCAGCTGCAGCCTGAGGGTACGGAGGAGGAAGCGAGAGTTGTACATCTCCCTGTGCTGGAGTGACAAACATTTCCATGATGACAAAGGAAAACAGGTTTGGGCTCTGAACGTGATGAAAAACCAGTATTACACAGACTATGTACAAAGAGTTGGGCCACAGAAGTCCTCATTAACCCTTGGTTTCTGAATTTTCTCAAGAAAAGCAAAGTTATGTTCTAACTTTAATGTGAAGACGCACGATTGATATGACTTATGAAGCCAATGTTTTGATAAAAATGCATCACTAAATTTGTTCATTGCAGAACACAATGAACTGTTAACAATCTTTAATTTCACATATAAAACTAAAAAAAGTGATGATAGCTTTGTGTAGAAAATAATATATTTTAAACATACATCTGTTGGATCTTAGGATAAAGAACTATGTATTCCTCTCTTCGTAGTGCTTCTATGCAAAGTAAAGGCACTATTCCTACGTGTGAGGTTGTGAATTGGGATCTTACTCTTTTGGGTTTATGAAGGCGAATGAAAAACTGCCACGCTGGGACGAAGCACGCTATGCTGAGCACACTACGGCATTACTTACTGCGATCACTACAAGGAAGGATTAGGAAATCGTGTTGCATGTGCTTATGGATTCACCGCCAAGAATGGAAACAGCTAAAGGGACCGTCTCCAGCCCAGCCGGCAGGATACATGCCGCCGCACCCCACGACGGAATTGGACTGCTTCTGACACAGACTGGAAACACATTTCTGCGAATCCCGTAACTACACAGCTACGTCTTTGTACTTTCACCAGGCTGGGGGGGGATGGATTCACTTCTGTGTACCTTGTTTAACCCCACAGTGCATGCATTACACACAGTGCCGCCACGCCTGCCAGTCTGCAGCAGAAAGGACCACGAGTGCTGACAAGTGCTGGGTCGTAGCTGTAAGTGAGCAGTTTCAGGCTGGCTGGACACCAAGCTAAGCCCACGGGGTACTTCAGCACCCTGCCAGCAGTGAACACGGTTACACCAGAGCGATTTTTCCCCCTCTCTGAAGCAGGTGCATCTTCTAAGCGTGAGCATGGACGGATTAGCCACGGGGAAAGGACCTCGTGGAGACACACACGGAGCCTTACTGGGCAGACAGCGATGCCCGTGGGGGAAGGATGCTCCAGGGGAGCTGGCGTTGCCCAAATGCCCGGCTTGCAGCAAGGGCAGCCCAACCTCGGCACCGGCAGAGCACGGTGAGCAGCGGTACAGCTGGGGCAGGCACCAACTCCAGGAGATGCCCGACTGTCCAGGCAGCATCTGCTCACTCCGTGAGAACCGGGAACCAAGCAGCAGAGGAGGAATTTCACAACAGGCAGAGTAACAGTGGGGATCATCACTGCTTCCACTACTACTGCGGTGGCATCACTCAGGCCGGGATGCTCAGCGTTCCCAAATGCCGTTCTCCTTCCCTGCCCCTGTGCTGACGCTTTCCATGTGCACCCCTGGCAGCTCGGCTCCCCCAGCACGACATGGTGCAGGGGTCATTGCTTGCACAAGGCACCAGCAGCCCGGTGAGCCGTCGGGATGGCGAGGGGCTCAGAAAACGACCCTGTCCTCCTGCGTCCTCTCCCACCACAGTGTGCTGTTCAGGGTGCCGAAGCTGCTGTCCTCCTCCTCCTGCTCCCTAGCAAGCTCCACAAAGACCTTGAAGGGACATAAAAGAGATGAATGTGCCAGGTTCCCTGGAGGAACTCACTCAGTCACAAGACAATTTACGGTAAAAGCCTTACAAATACAGAACATATTTCTGCAGATCCAAGTCGGAAGTTTTTGGTGTTCTGGATTTTTTCCTCTTTGCTCCTACCCTCCCACCTCAAAACAATGGGAAGAAAGCTGAACCAAATATGAGCTGAAAGCATTTGTCATCAGCAGTAACTAATCCAGATTAAGCAATAATAACCTTCAGTTTTATCCCCTTTTCATAAAAAAATAGCAATGCCTATCTTTCTAAGAAATCACAGTGATAGTTCCACTAACGCCATAATTATTTTTTCTTTGTTCTAGCCAGCACAGCTGGCCTGACTTATTTTAAAATGTAAGGGGAATACAGGAATAAGGGGAACTGAAAGTCCCAGTTCATGTTCTGAGGAAGTGCAGCCCCACTTTCCCAATACCAGAGAAGTCACCAGTGGATTGGCCTCGGCCCCTCGGAGCTGGACACTGAGCTGCAGCTGTGGGCACAGGGATGCCCACGGGGATGCACGGCCCAAGGGCAGGAGACACGAAGCTAATCCACCCCAGACCCCTGTAGAAACCCCATCCTGAAAACTTTAATGCCTTAACCTAGCGTGGTTTACTTCCACAGAATATCATTTGCTTCAACATACCTGTTCCAGTGTTGCCTGAGAAAAGCTGTACTCCTCGATGTTAAAGGTGTGTTTTACTGTTAAATGAATTCAAGAGAAAGCATGTGTAAGAATAGTTCCCTATCTGAGACAACTGGATTTAAAGCATTTAAGCTGGTACTTGTGCTTGCTGTTGACTTCACAAGAAACAGGGTTGGCAACAGCAATAGAAAAAAGGAAATTGAATGGATTTTGAACAGAAATGCAAACGTGCCTCTGCACGTGGAATGAAGGGAAATGCAATGGCTATGGGAGACAAAGATTTCTGAATATGACGGGTGGCAAGTGTTTAGTTACCTTCTTCCAGCTTGGAAAAACAATGTGAAAGCGACTGCACATCTTCTCTAGGGATTTTATACGCCAAAATAGAAGCGAAACTGAAACAATCAAACAAAAAAAAATTGCTTCAGGTAAAAAGCAAAAATACAAATACCAAGTGAATAAAATTAAATCATTTACTAAAGACTACTCCAGGCATTTTGACGAGTTGTCCACATACAAGAAAAGAGGGATGACCCAGCTCCAGGAGAGCAGCAGGGCTATAACCAGTGTGAGAGAACCCTGGTGGGGATGCTTCAGCTGAAACTCACCTGGGTCTGCTTGGTGCTTTTTATGCCCTTCAGCTGAGAGTCAACCATTTATATTCTACCTATAAAGTGACACACAAAAACTCCTGCCAGGGCTTAAATGATGATGTTTTGCCTTTCACACCAGCTCAGACAGAGGTCACACTGCACCCAGAACAGGGACCTGCTTTACCCTGCACAAGGGCTTGTGAAACACAAACTCTCATCCAAATCTCTGCCACATGGGAGGGATGTGCCTTATGCAATGCCTGCAATGCTCTTTCCAACATCTTCACCAGCTGTCACCAGGAATTCAAAGCTGCTGGGGGAAAGCCAACCAACCCACCCTCAAGCCCAAGGACCCCACAGTTCAACCAAGTGTTTCCAGCTAAGGGCAGGGATTCAGTGCCTCAGAATTTACCCCATTTCCAGGAGGACAGAGAAGGAAGCCATCATACAACAGTTATGCAGAAATCTGGTTTTGCTTCTGCTGTGCCACTTTTGAACACATGATTCAGATGCTCGGCCCTGGTCGGTGGCACGAACACTTCAGGTTTGCTGACTTGTAAAACATTTGTTTTTAAGCTGTATGGGAATTTTTTTGTCAATGTTAGCATTATGGCATTCCTTACTCATTACTGATGAGCTGCTGAGAAATCAGAGACTTGTATTTTGTTTTCTGTTTATTTGTTAAACATTACCTTTCCTGACGATTTGCGTTGGGGAAGATGTGCAGAATCTGCCTTTGCAGATACTCCAGCTGCTGTACATCAGGTGTTTCCTTTAATTTCATTTCCAAGAAGTATCCTCTGCCAAATTTACTCTTCAGGTGTTGAACAGTGCCTATACACCTGTCAGTTGAAGAGAGAGAAAAGGTGGTGCTGGTGCATGCTTTACACTACACTCAAAAAGCGGACTAATGTCTAACGGCCTCTTTCCACACACTTAATTTTGTTCCAGGTTGGGATGGAAGATGGTAGTTGCCTACATTTTTAAAGCAATGCTCCATGGCCAGCAGCTGCCCCATCGCCCCCCACCAGCAGTACCTGAGCTGCCCAGCCACCAGGATGGCCACGCGGTCGCACACAGCATCTGCCTCCTCCATGTAGTGCGTGGTCAGAATAGCCGCTCGCTCCTTGTTTTTAAAGGCTGCTCGAATTGCCCGCCTACAAAAAAAAAAGAAAATAGGAATCCCCAGCCAGAACACAATGGAAGCAACAGCCAAACATCTTTGACGCTGGGCATAAAATGTTAGGAAGATACTGGGAGGGGAATCACCGAATAACGCTGCTGTAAAAGAAAACCAAATTCCATCTTTGTTTCCTTCTGGTTACTGAGGTTATTCAACTGTCCTGGTCAAAGACAGCTGAATGTCAGTATTTTGCGGAGAGCTGCACGGACAGACTGTCCAGACACCAGGTGCCCATGCATTGCATGTTACATCTTTTCTCCCATTAGGTGTGTAGTGACTCCCTACAGCCCCAGGGTTGGTTTGTAGATGATCAGCAGAGCAAGGTGTCCCACTGAGCTCCCTTGGGTTTGGCTTGGAACAATAACCTTGGGTTAGTGGGAAAAGAGCACTGCGATGCTCAAACCCCTTTTATTTTATGGATAAATACTCTCCCCACAGCAACAATTGAACAGCTGTTTTATTTGAGAAAGATGACTCAAATCTCATACTCCTTGTCCTCCTTTACTTTAAAGTTTTCTTTTTTTTGGTAGTGCCAGCAGCGATGGGGCTGCTCCCCAGACGGAACCAATTCCCGAGCGGAGAGGAGCCTGCTGCCAGCACGGCACTCACCACATGTGCTGCTTGGCTTTGGGGTCCATGCCGGTGGAAGGCTCGTCCAGCAGAGTCACCCGCGGGCTGCCCAGCATGCTCAGGGCGAAACAGAGCTGAAAGGAGGGCAAAGGAGCAAGGTAATGACACGATGCCTCCTGTGAGCAGGCACCACGGCAGCTTTGGGAGCAATTCCATACCTTGCGTTTCAGCCCGACTCCCAGCTTCTTTGTTGTCTTCTGCAGGTGGTCTTTTAAATCCAGGGCACTTGAGATGCTGTGGAAGGAGAAGGAGACATGAAAAGCCCAGGTAACACAGGGTGCGTGGTTCAGCTTTCCACTCATCACACTGGAAGCAACCAGTCCCATTTAAAGAACTCAATTACAAATATTTGTATAGAAAAAGCAAAGCAATTAGCAGCATCAGAGCTGGGCACGTCTGTCCGTCACAGACCCCGTGTCCCATTGGAGCCTGAGATGACAACCCAGACATGGCTCCAAGCCCTGGCCTCCCCGTCCTCACAGCCCCTGCCAAGGCTGTCAGTGACATTTCAGAGTTTTTTAAAAATAAATAAAAATATAATAATTAAAAAAAATACAAACACTAATTGAATTTTGTGTGGTTAAATCTTTATCTCCGATGCTACAAACTAGAACTTGATGAATTTGCTAAAATGATCTGATCATAAACTCAAATAAAAAAATACCGTGTTAGGAAAAATGAAAAAAAAAAAAAAAGGCAGTTAAAACCTCAAATGTTTCTATAATAAACTACTTACCGTTTTACAACTTCCTTAACATCAGTCTGACTCATGCCCTTGATAGCGCCATAAATTTCAAAATGTTCCTGCAGTGTAATATCTGGCCACAGTGGATTAGTTTGAGGACAGTACCCCACGAATTTAACCGAGTCATCGTCGCTGTTCGCTCCGGAAGAATAATCTCCCATCAGAACCTGCAGAAGTGTAACAGCTTCAGTCAATAATATTGTCAGTTTTAGAGCTGGTTTTGTTGAAGAGGTAGCAAAAGACACTCAGGAAGGGCAGCAGTAATGACAAATACTAAACATGGATTCACTTTCTATTTGGTTTGTAGGAAGGATATACCTGCCCGCTGGTCGGCTCAACCTCTCCAACAAGCATGTTAATTAACGTGCTCTTCCCAGCTCCGTTGGGTCCTAATAATCCCAGTATTTCTCCTAAGGGCAGGACAACACACAAAACACTGCCTGTGAGGTCAGACAAATTAATTCACAAAACCAAGAGTCGTTTTTGTAACCGAAGCAGCTCAACAGCAAACAAGCAACTCGAACCTTTCCTCACGCAGAGGGAGACGTGTTTCGTTGCCACTTTCTTTATTCTCCTCCCCAGACGGAACTCCCTCCTCTCGTCGTACTCCTTGTGCAGGCTGCTGACCACGATCGCTGGCATCTAAGAAAGGAGAGAGAAAGGAGCAGCGATGCTCTGGCACACTGCACGGGAACCATGTCCCCAGGACCCATGGTGGCTGCAGCCCCCAGCAGCCACTGAATTTGGGGTTTGGGGCCGCAGCGTTACCTCCTCACTATTGGGGTTGCTCAGTGCTTCCTTCACCCGCAGCCTCTCCGCCTTCACATCTTCATCTTCGTTCTCATCACGCGGGGCATCTGGCAGCTTCCAGGTTTTGACTTTTGTGAAGCATTTTCTAAGGGAAAGAAAACAGCACGAGGCCTGCGCTCAGCATTCCGGTGGAGCAAAGCTTCCTGAGAAATCAGTCCAGATTTGCACTCCGAGTTGATACAGAAAGCTTTTGTGCTTGCCAAACCTCGGAGTAATGTGTTTATGCTGTGCATCTGAGAAGCCCCAGAAGAGTTGAAGGAGCTGTCAATGCTTGCAATTATGCCATTTTAATGCTGAGCTCTTTGTTAGAGCATCCATCTCTGATCATGCGGTGGGAAGGGGAAGTTCACGGCTGCAAAGCAAGCAGCAGCTCTGCTTCGCTGGGGGCAAGTCACTGCTGCCCCTGCAGTGCTGCTCACCATCCCAATGGTGGGCACTCACAGCTGTGATCCTGGTTATGCATTATCAGAAGAGGCATTGAAATCCCCATATAAACCTTATTTTTATACAGATTGTCCTCATTTTCTTTTTATTCTGAACAAAGGTAAATTAAAAGTAAGCTAAAGCTGTATTTCTGCACTTTATTGAATTTCAGGTAACTGAAGTTAAGAGAACAAGTTCTTTAGACATTTGGGAGGGGATATAACACAGCTATTTTATTTTCTGCAGTATCCCCCATAGCTGTATGCTACATATTCCAGTTCAACCAGCAGTGTGACTTTTAAGAACCGCCTCCTTGGACTTACTCCTTTTAAGAAGTCTACTCGACAGAAAAACACACCTGAAAAATGGATCCTCTCGAATTGTTCTCCCTCCGTTCTTCACCTCAAAACATCGCAGCAGGAAGAGCCACACGACACACTGCAAATAGGGCTAAAACAAACAGAAGTTGTTTGTCAGAGCACTGCTAGCCCTCCAGGGGTGGGGATCCTACAGGTGACCCTCTGGGCAGCCCCAGTGGTGTGACGAATGATGAGAGGCACCAGCTCTTCACCACTACAGAAATGCTGATGGCTCTGCGAAGATGAAATGTATCCCTAAGTCCCCGCTTTAGTCACAAAGTGCTGGCAGTGAAGACAAAGTTGATTTAATGGCAATTGCTTGGCTTCTAGGAGAGAGACAGACTGTCCTCTGCTCTGGAATTTGTCCTCCACCAGTACGGACTCCCATAATAATCAGGATTAATAGCAGCACTGTTAGTAACTCTGTTGAAGCAGGAGAAACTGAATTGGTGAGTACAGCAAGTTCTACTGATACTGTTCTGCTGCAATAGCCTGCAAAGCAGCAGACCCCACAGATGCTGAGCATTAGATTAATTTTTTACTAATGCAGATGCCCCAAAAGAAGGGGTCTCCCAGCAGGAGTTAGCAATTCTCTATGGCAAATAATGATGCTTACAGCTATAACTGCCACCAAGAGCCTGTCCCATGGGTCGTGGTATTCTCCATTCTTCTGTTTGTCTGTCCATGAGACCTAACAACGCAAAAAAAAACCTGTTTAAGTGAATAATTACCTACCAGAGACCACATATTCTGCGTTGCACTTTACCCTGTGAGTTCTGTGCAGATCCTGATCAGTGTGCCAAACCAGCCCAGACCCACAGGCCGAGCAGCACATGGTTTTCCTTTTGATATTTAATGACAGACTTGTTTCTTTCCTCATGTTAAACGTGAAACACTCTACTTGCAGGAAAACGGTGACGTTTTGCCAGCAGCTGCCCTTCTTCATGCGTTAATTGGCTACTGATGGCACTATGCAGGTCCCAGTCATGTCTTTAAAGGTGCCCACCCGACTCCAGCCATTTGTAAGCGCTCTGGAGAGCATCTCCTTTGTGCCCTTACCTTTATGAAGCAGATCAGACAGCCAATAAGGGAATAGATGGGAATGAAGATGGAGAAGACATAATGCAGGGTGGTGGTCACTGTGTAAAAATCCAGAAAAAAGGCCACTTCGGTGACAACCGTACACAGCAAAGCTGCCTATACAAAAGAAAGAAAAAAAAATCCATTTTCATTCAATTCTGACTCTGAAAGCATAAATTGCCTATTTTGAGGCACATTTCTAAAACTTTTGTCATTTAGTATATGGGAATTTATATATTTGTCATTTAGTATGTGGGAATAAAGAAACATTGGTAAATGTTTAGATTTATTGTGCATTAAGGACACGGTGAATGATCAGGCTGGAAAGGCCGGTGTGGCTTTGGAGAGAACCAGGCCTCCCAGTTAACCAAAGTTGAGGTAAAGTTACTCACCACTGAGAATATAAATGACCAAAATTCTTTTGTATTTTGGACTTTTTTAAACGTGAAGGAGACCACGTAAGTGAACAGCACGACTGACGGGACGTAGCCAATCAGGCAGAAAAGCTGCAAAGACAAGAAAGGTTTCTCAGGAAGCACGCAGCATGAACCCAGGCTTATTTTTTTTTATGTTTGTCATCTGAGATTATTCTAGGGTGGTACATGATTCTGGATACAACATATGTCATTAAATACAGAAATAGATGCATAGGTAGGAACACCCTTGAATGAAGCTCCATGTTCACTATATTTCCTCTTGCTTTTATTTAAAGGAAAAAAAAACACACACAAAAAACACAGGCTCCCATAAATATCAAAGTGATGATTTTAAGAAATATTAGGAAGTCCTCCATCAACTTTAGCATTTTTGCAACAATTAGAACTAGGGAATGATGCACCAGTAACAGATTAGCCCTGCAGCACAATGGTCACACTCCAAACCTGATTAGTGCAGAGCTACCAATTCTGGGAAAGAAACTGGGAAAATCCGATTCAATTACAGCCGAGAGCTCAGAAAAGCCAGCTCTGACTATAAAAGATACGACAACTTGTAGCCTCCTCAATTTATTCATATGCTGCAATTCATTGCGGAGCTGGTCTGTGTTCAAAGTCACCGCAACCTTGTCATTAGCAGAGTGCCGATGCAAGCGGCGCAATTATCAAATGGCAGCAACAGCGCAGAGCAAATTGAGCAAAGAATGACAGTGCATTTCCTTGGAAGGTTCTGGTAATTTAAAGCTCTATTTTATTCTGGTTCTCCGTTAAATCTTAAATACTCTTTTTTTTACCAAGCTCCTGCACCCATGTGTGCCTTCAGGTCCCCACCACACTCACCACAGCCATGAACTTGCCGACGTAGAAATAGATGCCGTAGTGGAAGGCGAAGAGGCTGCCTATCATCAGGACGAGGATGGAGAAGAACAGCGGGAGGTCAACAACAGCTTGGCCCACCCAGTAAGCGGACGGATAAAGCCCTGCTATCTTCAGCTGCGTGTACGCTTTGATCTGCAACAGGAAACAAAAATGCCCACGATGGTCAGCTGCAGTGGTACACGGGTTGGCTCCCATTTCTTGCTATGACTCACCACTTTTACACAGACAGGGTATCGGAGCACGTCGCCCACTTGTTGCTGATCCTAGCTGCCAAAGCACGTAACATTTCCACAGAAAGCAAAAGGGCTTTTCTGAAACCTGCTCTAACCGATGCCACCAACACTGGAGTCATGCCTTCTCTGCTCTGGCTGCCCTGTGCCTCACAAGGCAAAGAATACTACTTAAAACACCTCTGAAGATCTTTCAAAAAAATTTCAAGGCTTTCAAGATCTCCTGTGTCTACAAATCCAACCCAGAAGTTTACCTTATGGTTTTCTGCGTTCTCCATGGCAAAATAGGGTGGCATGCCCGTGACAATGATTCCCAGTAGCACAGCTTCGAAATAGATTTCCAGTTTGAAAACAGTGTCTGGAAGATCCTGAAATACACATCAGATTTCTTCAATACCAGAACATGTGAGGGAAAAAAATGCATTTATGACTCGAACATGACTGCAAGTGCAAAACTATGAGTTCTTGAGCCCATCCTAGCACCAGCTCTGCTGTCTGCCATGAGCAGTCCCCAGCCCTGCTCACCTGGATGAAGGGGTTGCTCCAGATCTGAATGCTCTCACTCACGTTCAGAGTGCGCAGCAGTAGGTTGCTGACAATATTCATCAAAATTGGCACGGAATGCACCATGGTACTGTTGAATACGATTGTGAAAACATAGTTCTGGAAAGAAAAGTATTTGTTACATTAATTAGTCTGCCCTGAAGGATAACGCTCTGAAAGGGCTCTCCTGTGGGCTTAATTAAACCTGAACAATAGTAAAAAATCTCTGCACGACAGAGGATGCTTTGCAGGAAGCTCTGTGCTGCTCAGAGTGGTTAGAACACAAAACCTAATTCAATAATACAGTCATGCTCATGTAGAACAAATTATTTGGAATAAATCCTCAAAATGTTTTATGCAACTGCTACACTGTGACAAACGATGCTCCAGCCAATTACAGCCTGAAAAACAAAATACACAAGGATCTGCACTCATAAGTTCTTGCTAATGCATTTTAAAAACAGACTAAAATTTATGTTAGCTAAGGTCTGCACTGTCACACTGCTATTAACAGTTGCAACAAATAAAAAAGGGAACAAGAGACAGGGCTGGCATACTGCAAAGCATTTCCTTTGTTGGAAATTAAATACAACCCCAATATTCAAATCATCCTGACACTCCTTCAGTGACCATTGTGAAATGAGTACTTCCAGTCCAAGATACTCATTTTTCTTTACACATGAGAGCACCACAGTCAAATTGTGTAATTCAGCCAGTGCAAGTAAGAAATAAGTTCATATGCCAGGTCTCTTGTGAAGTAAAATATTGCTCTTGGCCTTTTGTCTGTTTGTGAGGAAAGAAGAGGAATTGAAGTTTTATTAACCTACCATAATTATCATTATGAAAGAATGAATTTATTTTGAGAATATTTCCATTCTGTTAATACAAGTCCTCTTTGCAGGCCTCTTGCATAAGCAATATTATATGGCATTATTTGATTATATAATTCAATACTTCAGACATTTAAAAATTTGATCTCCTTATTGAAAACTACCCAGGGCCTCAATACACAGAGTGGTCCCCAAATGTTCACATAAACAGCAGAGATGAAATTTCAACCCTATTAGCTCGAGTGAACGATCAGCATCAACCTCATCAGGCTCACCCTGAGCGTGCCTTTCAGGACAGAGCAACAAAACCAGCCCCTGGCCAGCTGCTCTGGGATACGACCAAGTGAGTCTGTCTGTCTGTCCATCTCACCTGTCTGGATTCAAGGTCGAACACATTTAAACCTGCACTGTGAGGTGCAGCTGAAACGTAGTCGCTGTCATTGAACATCTCCACCAGGACGTTCAGGCTCCCAAGAGAGTGGACAATGTCATCAATATCTGAGTCTGGTAAGAGAGAGAAAAAAAAGACATCACCAGCTTGCGGTATTTTACATAAAACTATTGATACATTTTTCAAGTCAGCAGTGGTGCAGTTTTCTCCCTGATCTAACCCTACAATAGCGACCACCCTTTCATTACACGTGCCCGCAGAGTCCTCTGCTGTTCTGAGCACCGCAGATGTTTTTGTCTCTGCTTCCCCCTGCACAGCCTCCCCGGAGCTCAGGAAACACTCGGTTATTTTATACAATTGAGTCGCACAGGCCAAACGCAACAGTTGGAAGCAGAGGTGCCAAGGAGCATCATCAGGTTACCCAGCATTTCAGCTGCACAGAGAATTAGCTAACAGACAGAAATCAGAGGCGCTTTGATGCAGTATCTGGAGCACTGAAGGCATATTATGTACAAATTCCTGAAAGCTCAAAAAGATGTTTGTTTCTACTGCCCAGATTGCTGCTAGCCACTCTTAAAACATCTCAAGTTGAAACAGAAAGGAATTTTACAAAGTGCTTTGTAGCAGGATTTTAATGTTAAAGCATCCAAGTGTCTCTGTGCCCACCTCCTTCACACGGATCGTCTTTGTGCAGGGAGCACAGCAGCACCACACACGGGAGGAGGAGGAAGATCTCTGAAGTGAACCCTACGGCATGGAGGATTCTCACTCTCTACCATGTCTGGCCCCTTGGAGATGCTTGATTCACTTCAAGGAAAGTCGTTCCAAACCCAAAAAGTTGCATCCCCCATCCTGCACCTTCCCCTTCCCTGCCCCAGGGGATGCAGCAGCCCTGCAGAGCCCCTTCCCTCTCCTACCTGTGGAGTTCTGCAGCAGCAGCCGACTCCTGTACTTGTGATATTCCTCCCCAGGCTTCAGCAAGTACAAATCCGGGGAGAGTCTGACAGGAGCTATTGAATTTTTAATGTAGTGGTGCGTGAGGAACAACAAAATCTGAACTACAAGGAAAATCAGAAAAAGCAACAACCTGAAAGAAAGAAAAGGTTTGGTTTTATTAAAACTCAGCAAACGCAGGCCCAGTTTATGTGCACGTCAGTTAAAACAACATCTCCCTCACCCCAAAATGCAGCTATTCAACAGCAATGAATAGCCTCACACTTGGTTATATTTAAATGTAACTACAAACAATAATTAAATCGCATCCTGCCACTTCTCTGGTGTCATTCAAACAGGTTTTGAGATTTTTGTATACAGACCAGAAAGCCTCAATACTTACATCACTCTGACACATTTATTTTCTCGCCGGAGACTAAGGAAGTGAACTTTTGCTATGGTAGAAACCTGCTTCTTCCACAGGGCTGCGTGGCTCATCGGGGGTGACCTGGTCTCTGAGAGCATCAGGAGGCTCTGCTCCATGTCGTCGAGTGACTTCGTGTCCGCCTCCTCCTGCACTTGCTGGGAATTAAACACACTGTAGTCTGGAACAGAAGAGAGTAAAAGGGTATGGATTGGACTGCTCTGACAGGGCTACGTGGTTTGAGACCATAGGCTTGGAGGAAGCTTTGCTGCAGTCGATTCTTGGCCCCTGCTATTGAGAAACCACCTTGTCCCACCCCGGGCTCTCAATTTAGCCCTAGGGCCAATGACAGATGATATGAATTTCTTCCCTGGGGAGAACAAAACCGATAGCCTACAAACACTCAGACGGTGCAGCCTTGCCCCATCTCCACTACATAGGCCTGGGCACCTGCATTACTCAGCATTGGCACACTCAGCTTTAAACCCCCTTACACCCACTTAAAAACTTCACAGCATGGATAGTTTACTACTCTGCATTGCAAAAAGCTCTAAAAAGATAAAGGCGGCTTCAACCCTTCACAGCTGACATCAGAAGATCTGATCAGCTCTGGAGTAACAGTCAGCGGTCCCAGCTTTTCATCTGGATGAAATTTAAATGAAGGGGAGAAAGACAAGCTCAGCTTCAGCCTTAGGTGCAGGCTACCAATATTACTGCTCACCTCGAAGGCTGGAAATAAATTTTATTCCATGATTTTCTTGAAAGCAAGCTCCATGAGGTAAATGGAGCACATTATAAGATAGACATAAGAAGTGCAGCTGTGAAGCAAAGAAGTGAGATGTAAGTACACTGTATGAAAATTAAAGTGCTGCAGAGACAACCAGAAAAAAACCTTTTCTCTTGATCCTCCCAGAATTTCTCCCCACCCAGCCCACTGCTTGTGTGTGTTTTTCCTGATAAATATTTTTAAAACCTGGGATAACATGAGGCCTGAGGAGCCCTGTGCTGCCAGACACAGAGCTCTGTGAAGGGTTTTAATTCTTTAATTCAAACCTCCTAGCAACATCTACTCTACCTCGTACTAAACCAAATACAAGGGAGAACAGGAAACGCCATGGGCTGTCCCACCTGCTTGATCAATTTCTGCCTCAACTTCCAGCTTCAGGTAGACATCCTCCAGAGTCGTCATGGAAACGCCGTAAGTAATAACACCCAAATGGGAATGGGTATCGAGATCAGAAAACAAGCCTGCAGACAGAAGTGAAACACACTGGTTGGTCTGGGACAGGATTACATTGTCTTCCTGAGAGATCTTCAAGCAAGCCAGAAGCACTCTGCTTCCCTAAGGCCTTCAGACCATAGCGTGTAGATGTGGCTACCTTGTCTTGAAGACACAGGTCACGGCACAAGAACCAAGGTGGGGAAAGGCTCATTTTAGCACAGCACTTTTCATCGTATGTGGTTAGGTAGGGAAAACGTGTTGTGTGGTGCAAGAAACCAGCATCCTCTTGAGCTCAGAACTGTCTCCTGGCTGGCTCCAAGACCCCCTCTCCTGGGCACAGCACTGCAGGACAGCTCATCCCACCTAGATCAGTGCCCAGGCACAGAGATTTTAACAACAACAACAACAAAAAACAACACTGAATAAATGGCACATCCTAACCTCAGCTTCTCGTTACAACAGTTTGGGGGGAATTGAATCAATCTTGCATAAAGATGTTTCTTTTTCAAAAGTATGCACAGTGACTGCTAAAGGTAAAGCTCATAAATTATTAACTGGTTAAATGTAACGGGAAAAGGGCATTATGAAATATGAGCTGCAATCACATCCATATTGATTCCCCTTTAGCTTTTCCAATAGTGAAAAGGGCACACTGTTTCTTCCATTTTCTGCTGGGAAACAAACAAGGAGCACTGTGTACAATTAAAATCAGATAATTGCTGCCATCTAGTGAAACTACCACATTTGTTCCACACTCTCTCTCTTTCACCAGTGAATTTCAGTGCAGGGCCACAATGCTCACAACAAGGCTTGTTGTGGCTCACAACAAGGGGGATTATTGTAGGACTTTTTGGCTTCCTGCTGGAGGCCAGCCCTGGTCACTGAAATGTTCTGCAGTAAGAAGATGCTTGTGCCAGACAACGGGACTCTTGGACAACAGGGTCTTTTCACATTTCTGCTACAGGCATCTCCCCAGCATCTGCACCACTGCCCCTTGAGGAACGCAACAAGGTCCTCACTCGCCTGAGGAACTGATGAGAGCTAAAGCAAAAACCTTGCTGACTGATCTTGAGCCAAACCACAGCCCAACAAGGAGCATGTATAAATGCACAAATGCAGAAAGGACAGTTTGACAAGTACTGCAGGCTACAGCCATGCTTGATGGATTTCCCTCCGACGGCCATCCCACCCTGCACCAATACCTGCAAACTTGTCCATGTCCTTGAGCGGTAGGGTGTACACAAGCTGCTGGTCGGTCTCTTGGAGCAGGCTGGCTGTGGGTACATGCTGTCTGATCAGCGAGGTTGTAGCTTCTGTATTGCAATAGGCATCAATGTGCATGCTAAGAGAACACAAAACAAGAGACTTTTTTAAAGGCAGCTTTTGTCCTGATGCCTGGATCCAAAATATTAGCCTGCAGAGCACCAAGCATTCAGAAGATGATAAAAGGGTCCTTCTTGGGGTGGGTTGTCTTACTGATTTGCATAGAAAACAAAGACAGATGAAGTCACACAAAAAGAATACCTCAAGCGGTAGCCAATTCCCCATTTGGTTTTCAGAAAGAGAGAAGATCCAAGGCATTTTAACATCCCTTGAGAAATCACAGCTTTACGATCTAGAAACAGAAATCAAGAAGGCCTTTTGAGCAAGAGGACTGCCAACAGGCTCCAGAACCCAGGTGCCTCCGTGGCTGCAGGAGCACCACCCATGGCTTGGTAACACAATCATTGCTTGCGGATGGAGCCGCAGCAGTGCTCACCAGCAAGGATATCTGCTTCATCCATGAAGTGAGTGCTGAAAACCGTCACGCGATTCGCTTTTCTGTTTTTCAGGAGGTTCCAGACGATGTGCCGTGAACACGGATCCATGCCTGCAGTCGGCTCATCCAGCAGCAAAACCTTTGTGCAAAAGAAGTGTTTGCAAAGCCATATCTGTGTGCAAGGTGAGGCCTCAGAAATCCTATCTAAATGACAGACACAGGTTTTTGGTTTGAAGCCTGCTAGTTATTTGCTCAAAACACACAGGAGACATCACATCTTCGCTTTGTTTTGAATAAACATATCTCCTGTTGTGACAAATTGAAAAATCATTCAGAAAGTTAATGCCATTATCTGTTTTATTCTATTTCAACTACAATTACATTTAGCTATGCATTGACTCTGTCTATTATGGAATGCTTAAATATATGCTTTTTAAAATCCCAGTGAACTGTCAGATGTATCCTTTTTTAATACCTATCTAAAAACAGCCCCAGTTCCTACAGGGCAGAAATAACAGGTTTGTAACAGAAGAGAGCTCTGTGGCTCTGCTCCCAGGCCAAGGGCTCGTGCTGCTTGCAGGGAAAGTCTTGCTCAGCTTCACTGTTAGGGGCTAAACATTACCTGCCAGGAACAATATAAAGTTTCCCAGTTCTTTATTTCATAAAGAGATCAAATGCACAGCTACTACCACCACCCAAGGCATTAACACCTTCAAGCATGGAGATTGGACTACTGAACCAAAATTACTTCAATTGTTTAAAACTAAAAATAAAGGAGGGAAAAAAAGTAACAGTTGCTCACAGTATCAACTTACACATCTTAAATGTTAAATGCATTAGTTGGTTTTGACAAGAGACATCATCACTTAGGTGTGTTAGTAACACAAAGCTGGGAGTGCTTCTGTCACCCTCACCTTTGGGTTCCCAAGGACAGCAACTCCAACCGACAGCCGCCTCTTCTGCCCCCCACTTAACTTCTTCGCTTGATTGTCTTTGATAGGCTGCATATCCAGATCCAACAACACCTTCTGCACCTTTAAACGTAAGAAACAGGTTTATTTTTTTTAAAAAAATGCTGTTTTTAAACAAGATTGCAATTTTCAGCATTCAAATTAACGCTAAGATTTATATATTTTGTATGCATTTTAGTTTCCTACAAAAAAAACGAATAGTTCATCCTTGTGAAAGTGTCTGCCTGTACTCTGCCTCCATCTGCTGTACTGTAAAGTAACATTCCCTCCAAACCTGACTCAGGAAGCATCTGGTCAACGTAGGGTTATAGTGCTGTATAGGTTAAAAATGGACATATTTGTTTGTGTCCAAGTGACTTACCTCTTGTATCAAGTCATTCTGAGGTATTCCTTTAATCGCAGCAAACAGGGAGAGATTCTCCTCCACAGTTAGTATGTCGAAGTGGATATCGGACTGAGGGCACACGCCTGCTATTCGCCGCACTTCCAGCATTTCATCAATTTCAGAGACTCGGTGCCCGTAGACAGAGACAAACCCTGAAAAAAGCCCAAAACAATCAACTTAATTTTTTTTTTTTTGCTTTCTTTTACAGGCAGCCAGAAAGCAGGCTGGCCTGGGTAGTCAAAGAGGGGCATGAATTTCAAGTGGACTCTTTCAGAAATTATCCAGAAAAAAAGTTGGTGCATCTTGAGATAATCAGGAGGGATAACGGTTTTCGAAAGCAGCGTGGCCAAAGCTCCTGGCAGCGGGAAGCCTCACCATCTGTCGGTGGACACAGCCCACAGAGGATGTTCATCAGCGTCGTCTTCCCAGTCCCGCTGTGCCCGAGCAGAGCCGTGATCTGGCCTTCGTAGATGTCGAAGGACAAGTCTAGCCAATGAGGTCAACAAGAGAGAGAGGAGAAGTCGGTGATGAGCTTGTGGCACCCTGAGTGGGTTTGTGCCAGAGAGATTAACTCAAAAAATGACATATGGGTTAAGCCTTGCACTCCGCTGGGAGGAACACCCAGCCTCTGGGCTGTGCTGCGGCCTGCCAGCGGGGTGGCTGCAGCCATGAGTGGCATGGGGCTTCATGCCATGGGGCAAGGAGAGGGCCGGGGTGATGGGGCAGGCACATCGTGCCGCCTGACGGCAGGGAAGGAGAAGCGAGAGGGATGGTGTCACCAGGCTTTCTTTAGTGAGGGAAGGGCTCCTCTACTGGGGCACGGGTTTAGAGGAGATCACTGCCAAAGCGGTGAGAGAAGGCGCACACAAGCACATCTGGCATTCGTGCTCCAAGTCCCACCCCAGTAAAAGAAACCCAAAAGCTCAAAATGAAACACAAAAAGATCACTCAACAGTCCAGCTACTGCTCCTCTGCATCTGATAAGCAGCTTAAAAGCTAAAATGTTCTTACTTCTGAGAGCCTCCACAGTTTCCCCCTTTTTCCTGAATGTTTTCTGAACACAGCTGATTCTGAAAGAAGACATGTCATTTTATAAGCTATTTTAGGATCTTTATATGTCATTTTGAATGTTCAACACGCTGCAACAGTCACAGCAAGATGACTGTGCTAAAGTGGCACAAAACACATCTACGAGCCACAGAAGCAATGCAAGAGACAGGACATCCTGTCACATAACTTAATCTTCACCCTGGTATCAGAAAACTTTTTCTTGTTGCCTTCTTAGGCATTTCCTATGATGACAGACTGAATTATTTCACGTCTGTGTTTCTTTCACATAGTAGAATAATGCACTAGAGGCTTCCCAAGTTAGAGAAGGGCATAGCTACTCCCCAATAAATTCATAATCTGACAGAAGATTCAACAGACACAATGTGGAAAAGACATATTAGTACAACAAGGCTCCAAGGACATGATTACTGGCAGTTCTCCATCAAAATTAAGCAAAAGAAAACAGGTATTTTATTTTTAAGAGGTAAAAGCCTTCCTTCAAGCGCTACTGTATTTCAAAACAAAAAAACAACACCAAAACCAACTGCCAGTTTACCTGAAGGCACAACATAAAGGATGGGTTTTGGAAGCCTGGCCACCTTGCAAATGAAGTCGGGAAGGAAATTACAAGTATGAAAAATGGGATGAGGAACAGGGTACGAAAGACAACAAAACCTGTATGTTCAAAGATAATGGGAGAATGATGGCGAGCTGGTGGAGAGATACTATGGAAAGAGTCCAGGAAAGATGAATAAGGCAAAAAATGACCACAGCATCCTCATGTCCATTAAAACTTCAACCCATGGCAGACACCCAAAGAGACATGGACAGCATGGACAGCACAAGACTCATTCTAGTCACTAAGCTCAAATACTCATTTGAGAGTAGCGGAGCCATAAAAGAGGAGTGAAAACAGAGTTTCTCAGCTCATATGAGGCTATGCATTTGGACAGTAATGAAAACAAAAACTAAAGGAAAGATTCTGAAAATAATATCTGAGAAACACTAAAAACACAAGACAGTCTGAGTACAAGACAACAGGCAACGCAAAATGAAGAGTGAATGATGAGACTAAGCACATCTATTTTGCAGTTTTGTTTTACCCTCTTGCCTGTGACTGCTAGGTAAAACCACCATGAAGTTCCCCTCTTGTCTATGGACAACATAACAGCCTTCGCAGAAACCTAGAATTCAGCTCTCTCTCCTCAAATGTGCATTACCAGAAAATAAACTCTCCCAGCAGAGTAGGCGTTTCAGCATCTGCAATCACTTACGCCTCTCGCGGCCTCAGTGAGGCTGAAGGAATGGAAAACCGGCCGTTTTTGAGAGGACTCCAGCTGAAGCAATACAATACACAAACAAACCCTTTCTTTAAACCCAGTGATTTACCCTTGGAGAGCATCCATGTAGCTGATGGTGGGGCTTCACTGAATATGGAAACTTTCTGTGCTGCGTGTGCGGAGAACTCTCCGCAGTGCATACCATATGCTATTTGAATCAGCGGATTAGAGGAACAGAACTAGTTTTGAAATTACACATTAAACACCGGAGACTCAGGTGATCTGCTAAACTGCTTGTGGGGCAGGAATCATACCTGATGGCTTCCTTTCCCTGAAATTCGGAAGGCACAGGTTCAACCATCTCACTGCAACTTAAATTGCCATTGATGCTGCTCTCGTACAGTTCCTTGTAATTTTTTCTGTGCTTTGACCAGAACGAGGGCTTCATAAAGAAAAATGATGATCGGCGTAGTCCAAACTCCCCTAGGTAATACAGGAAAAAATAAAACTTCTTAACTATAACTGTAAATATTCCTCAGCTTTTGGGATTTGGCTATAAAAGCTATGAGCTATCCTGCTAAAAGTTTAGGAGCCAGCCCACATCCAAATTCTGGAGGGACTTCACCAGCCAAGTTTACATTATCTGTATTTAAGCCACGGTTTCCATCAGTGCTGCTAGCAGGTCCTGGATTTGTTAAGTATTTAAATAGATGTGCAAATCTCTTTTTATCTGAGAAAAATCTCCAGCACTGAAGGTACGGTAACTTAACTACGTACACTAGAAAGCAATGGAGATCACAGGCAAAGGCAGTGGAAGTTCAATTACTGTTCAATTACTGCTGTCACAAGGAAAGGTCTGGAACAGGCAAAGTGGTCTTTACTTTTTTTTATCCTGTAAGAACAAATTGCAAAGGCTGAGACCCAAGCTAGCCTATTAAGGAAGCCTTTTAGAAAGATGGAGACAAGGTTTAGCTGACATACTTAAAGACCATCAATTCTAAGCATGCTAATACTCCCTCCTACCATCTCCCAGCTTTCACAGAATATAAATTATTTCAGCTAAAAGTATCCAAAGACACTATTTAAACTTGCAAAGAACAGCACCATCTCCTTTCTCCACAGCTAGAATCAAGCCAAACTGCACACCAACACTGCGGAACCCAGTGGGCAGGAGGAAAGGACCCAAGAGTTCAGAAATGTCACCCAACTCCACCAGAGGTTTCAACCCGAGGGCTCAGTACTTTGGGAATTCATGACATTAGCACAGTTCAGTTCAATTTCTCTCATGAACATACCTGGAATAACCTGATCAAGGTAGACAGCTACAAGCAGATAAAATATGCTATCCAGCACCAGTAAGATAAGTGAGATAAAGAGTGGGTAAGGACCGTGACTTAGATTTGAGAATGTTGCACCATCTTCATAATCTTCCAGATGCATGACCTGCCAACAAACATGCATGGACCGAGATGTTACACGCCCACATCGTACCAGCTTGGCAAGGCACCACAAGAAGGGTGCAGAATGTAGCAACAGAAAAAAATCAAAAGTGACTAAGATCTCAGCAACCAACATAAAGAATAAAATTGCTTGATGGTGCACTGGATTTTACTTGATATTAGAATTGCCATGGGAAGCTATTAAGACATGCATTTTTCCCAACCATCTGCTTATTAAATGAATAGGTAAAAAAAAATCAACTATTTAAGAATATCTTTATCTCTACCTATTGAAAATGATGCAAGACAAATGACTGCTACAAAGCTGTAGTCCGAGCAGAAGATCCTTTACCTGTGCGACACCAATCAAGAAGCTGCACTGGCACAGGGGGCTGAGAACCCACACAAAAGACTTGGGGAAATCTTCCAGCAGGACGATATTCAGGCCCACAAATCCAAAAGCCAGCGTGGCCAAGAACTCAACTATACCCACGTGCTTTGACTTTTTAAATAGAGGTGTCAGCATAAGTGCAAAGAATACCTAAGAACAGATTAAAAAAGAAAGGAGCAATATGTTAAAAATTTTAAATTTTAAATGTTAAAATATTAATACAAGGTACAGAAAATAAAATTTGAAAGACATAGCTTCATTTTGCTTCTGCTAATCAAATAATTTTCCTGGTATAGTCACTACAACATTTACCCAAGTTCCTTTAAAAACTGACCAGCCTGAGCAATAGATTTCCCAAAGATGCCAAGTGATGGCACAGAAAAAAACTGAAATAAGAGAAATAAGGGGCCACACTGCTGAGTGTGTGTACATTCCAGTTAGTAACCCCTTTTATTTTTTTAAAGTGACAGATCATAAGCAACCAATGTAAAAATATTTGTTTATGAACTCAGCCATGCAATTTGTTGTAGAAATCAATTATCTATTAATTAGGACTTTAACATTACACTTGCCCTAAGGAAGTGACATTTGTTCCAGACTGTTTAGTAGAGAGAACAAGATCAGAGGGGATAAAACCTGTGGATGGGATGGCCGAATTCAGCAGGACCAGGCGTACTTACTGAAGAGATGCCATACAGGAAAAAAAGGAGAAATATCACAAAGGCACTGCTCTGGGGAAAGAGAGAGGAGGCCGTCGCTATCACTGCCATGAGAATGGACATGACGAAGATCAGACTTGTGTACAGAAGCACCCAGGAAAGCCTATGAGCAAGAGAGGAAAAAAGGAACAAAAAGCAGTGAATGAATTCACAGCCTGACCTACACATGCAAAGCCAGCTAAAACTACAATTCTTTCACATTCCGGGAAGCTGCACCACAGGCCAGGCTTGCAACAAAACAAGAGCCCCTAAATGAAAAGGGCTCTTGTAAATGTTCCTGGGACTGTTCTGAGCAGCAGGACACAGACATCAGCACCCGCTGCTTCCAAAAGATGAACAATTGGATGATTCATGATTTTTAGTTTTTTTCTTTTGAACCTGCATGATTAATTTCTTAGTTCAACCAAAAGAGGGTAACTGAGCAGTAGGTTTCAATAATTAAAGAAATTCTATTTAAAATTTAACACACTAGTCATTCCAGTAGCTGCACCAGGTAATAAAATCCTTCCCTTTTTGACAGCGGTGTTGCAAGGCTGTCAGCAACTCTGGCCTCAGCAAACACATGCAGTTTGTACGCAGGCAGTAAAAATAACGCATTTCCTCCCAAACATGTTTCTGATTTTTGTTTCCTGTAGCCTACGGAAGGTGTATTACCAGATCACACCCATTTCACCCGGGGAGTCCCTGAAGCAGAAGGGTAAAACGCTTTTCTCAACATCCGCAGTGCTCAAGTACGACACGTGCAGCCTGCTACCGCAGCCAACCAGCACGGCCACAAAGGATCCGACCCATGGGAAATGAGGTTTGTCACCAAGGAGGCACCGCAGAAAAACAGAACCGAACGTCAGGAAAGGGCTTTGGTACAGAAACACAACACAAACAACCGGGAGGAAAAAAAGACAGCCACAGCTGGCTGTTATGGTGCAGTGAGGCGCGATGCTAAACCACTGTAGGCAACTGCTGGGAAGCAGAAAGCTAACCCCTCTTTATCACCACAATTATCAATGTTTTTGAATTAGTACGTCCTCTTATTTGGAAAAAAAAAACACAAAGCCAATTGCTTTGTGCTTCGTAGGACAATTTTCCTCACAGTAAGAAAGCAAATTAAAACTTGTTGTTTAGACTGCACTTCGTGGCACGTTAAAATTATAGAGCTAGATTGGCTTAATTATGTGTTTGGGAAATGCTGCTGATAGGCTCTGAAGAAAGACTGTGTGTTACCTGTTGATCCTCCAGGAAAGGAGTTACTGAGCCAAAGTGCTGACAACGATAAAAGCCAACTACATAAAAACACCATGCTGCAACTCCTTTAATCCCTCCAAATCTGGTGCTACTTGGTATGGACAAATGTGGCTGCATTACTCTGGTATTTATTTACTGAAACATTCCTGTTTTTATGATACTGTATCTCTGTTAGACTTTGCAGAACACCTCACCTTTAAGCTGCTGCAATATTAATTTGATTAAGTGAATACAATTGGCGAACTGAGGAAAGGATAGCAGAGTTTTACTAGAAAGTGTTATTTTTTGTATTTCTTCTTTGAAGAATGGTCTATACCAAATACTCACGTACCAAAAGGCAGTATCATGAAGTCCCAATATTTTTAAGAATTCTTTTAGCTTCCTCTCCTTTTCTGCCACAATATGAATCGCCAAATAATATCCAAATGGCGAGAAAGCAATTACTAGGTAAATTAAAATGATGGCGCGAGGAAAGTTGTCGATTTCCACCACAGCAGCCTCTCCCATAACTGTTGCTCTCGTCAGTTCGAGCTGCTCCCAGACGGATTGATTGGTCCTCAACTGCGAGGAAAAGGAAGAGCTGTTTTAATGCTGTGGCTGGTTTCACAGCCCTGCTCTGAGGCACTCACAGGTGCCTGCTGCCGAGCCTTGCAGTTAGGGCCCACTCTGATGGATTGGGGTCATCTGGACACAAGGACGAACATTGGTGTTATTCAGCTGGACAAGAACATTTCTGTATAAAATACGGCAAAAACAGGTGAAGCAGTCTGCTGGCTCATTGGATTCAAGCTGATTTTCAGAATGGCATTGTACAGTTAATACACAACGTCACAAAACCACCCAGGACCAGGCAGCTCATGGAGCTGAACCCCATGGGTTTTGTCGCGTTGTCTGCTCGGACTGACCTGTATAATTGCTGCATCGATGCAGGCTTGCAGAGCTGTAAAGCCCGAGCTCCAGTACGTCATCGATTCGCAACCCTTCCGCAAGTTGGAGCAACTGGCTGCAGAATAAGCAAGGCGTTTTGAAGAGCAAGCAGCTGGACTTGCAGCTGCCCCAGCCCCAACATAAAGATGGTGCAGCTTGAGGCCACATCTTGCGAGAGGTGGGAACAACTTCAAAAAATGACATACACACACACACCACCAAGCCAACAGAGAAAAAGAGGGTCTGATTTTCCATTTCATCCCCTTATGAAATACGTATAAGGGTGGCATGTTTACCTCTTGATTCCGTGTACACAGAAGTCATAGCCACTGTATCGGGGAACCTCAGCTGGTAGGACATGGCATCGTTGAACACGATGCCCACAAAGTTTGAGGGTTTGAAAGCACTGGCCTCCTGCAGCTCCTCTTCGCTTAAATATTCCTCCGTGATGATGCCTGTGAGATGGAAGCAATTACTGTGTTGACTTAGGTAACGGTGCAATAGGAAGAAAAACTGTGCAACGCTGTTTATTTAAAAAAAAAAGCCATGCTAATCATTAATGATTTATTTGGTTTGGGGTATATATAGAACTGTATTTTTGTCCTAGTAAAGGAAGAGTTTTCCTGAACAGGAACCCGCAAGACTGTAGCTCAGTACTGGGGTAGGCAATTCAAAGGAAAATATGAATTCCACTTTTGAAGGCCCCGAGTTTTCCCAATTCTTTTTGTCCTCAGGTACCACCGTGTTTCAAGAAGGGCAGATTAACTGGGGCAGAGAGCTACGTGCAAGACAGCAGGGTATTGTGCCACCGACTTCAGCAGAGGACTGCATCTCTCCGCATGCCAAGCACAGCCACAGTTTTTAAGGGAGATGGACTGTGAAGGCAGAAAGCAGATGAAGATACCCGTAATGAAATGCAGGCATCAGGCTGTGCTGCTTCTCAGCGGTACCTTTGAAGTGTGAATACCACCAGGAAGAGATTGAAAGATACCAAACTAAAAATACATCAGAATGGTTTGGGATGTATCAGTTCCGACTGGATGTGTCAGCTGTGCAAAGCACTTCAAATTTATATATATATATATGTACTTTTCAAAATAAAAGGTGAGAGTGTTAATTGGAATCATCATTAAAAAAAAAAAAGTTGTTTAGATAGGAGCTACAGGATAGAAAACTCAACCTAAAATATCTGCAGAACAGCATAATCTCCTGAATTTGCACTGGGATGTCACGGACAGGTATAACCAGCCCTAGGGTGGCTCAGGGGCTTTTTGTGCTCTGCATTTGGGCCGTCTGAAACCCTTTTTTGTAGCCATAAAACACTCATTGTCTGCAACAGGAGGATGGGAACCACTTGCAGGAGGCAGTGCCAGAACATTTGCCAACCAGGCAAAAACTGCCTTCACAGTCTGTTCTCTCTCTGTGATGGAAAAGCAACACTTTTTATCTTATCATTAGCAGCAAAGAGCGAGCTCCCTCTCTAAACACAAGCCACAGCGTGAGACATATCCAGAAAAAACAACTGCTTAGTTCCGAGTACCATCTTCGAAGTTATCGAAAGCCACCTTCTTCATGATTTCTCGTGCCATTCTGGTGGGCGGCGTGTATCCGACGACAAAATTCACCAGCATGGAGGTGTCCAGAGTACCGAGGTTGGTGTTGGAGATCTCGCCGTACTTCCTGTGCGGATGCATCATGCTCATCAGAATGAGCCAAAACAGGAAGAAGAGTGGGAAAAGGATCTCCTGCACAAAGAAGGAAAAGGCGAATTAAAACTTCCAAGAGCAGCTGTAGAAACAAGAATTACCAGTAATTTGTCCGAGTTACACAAAGCTTAGACAAAAGACTGTGAGCTTAATTACTTGAGTGTAAAGTTCCCTGAATGTTCTCGAAAAGTTCCCGGAGTGTCCTCAGTGTAGCAGTGATTTCAATGCCAAATCCTTCTCTGGCAATGAAGCAGGATTTTAATCGCATGCATTGGTAACTTGAGAAGCCATTTTATGATACAAAGGGATAATTCTGCATGCTTCAAATATCAGCAAGCTTATGCTCTTTGGAAAGAAACAAAACCACCCACAATCCATTAAACAATTAGTCAAGCATTGTACTGATTCCTGTTCACCTCAAAACTCATCGTACACGTCACCTATGCAATGGCTAAACAGTTAAAACCGAAAAATCTTCTGGAGGGGCCTATTCCTGCTATCCTGGCCAGTTCTGATCTCCAGGACTGGTGCAAGTGTTTTTGAAAATGCAGTGTGACTGCATTATTAATTCAAGAATATATTCTGCATAATGCCTTGTATTCTTGGGACAAATTACCAGCCAAAGGATCACGAAATACTTTATGAAAATGTCTATTTCAACCCAAAACTCAGAGCAGACCACGAAGTTTCGGAAACGTTGTAATAAAACTGAGCATTGCCCTCGACTCAGGAACCACTTCAGTGCCGAATAACTGCAGACAGGCAGGCAGCAGACAGCCAGCACACTGCTCACCTGAACGCTGCTTTTCTTTGTCCTACATTTAACAAGCCAGTTCTTGAACAAGAGAGCTCTGGTTTGCCTCCATACTCCTGCTTCTCTCGGAGCATCTGGTGCCATTTTTCAAGTCTTAAAAAAAAGGAAAACAAAACAAAAGCAAATTAACATGAAGTAACAAGATAATTTAAAAAGCAAAAGCCAGGCAGCTGCATCATTCGGCACCTCTAAAAATGCCCACTAGTGTGTATGCTGGATGCCTGTCACATCAAGAAATTGGTAGCACTCACTTCCAACAAGAGAGCTGGGCACATTGGCTGGGGGAGACCTCAGGATGCCATCTGAGCGATCCCCACCCAGAACATAATTATCTCAGAACATAATTCTCGTGTCCTAGATGGGAGCTGAGGGCAGCCAGCCAGACCGACGCATCAAAAAACAAGAGACACCTCACCCCAGGCTAACTGTTCGATTTACCTCAAGCAACCCCTTTTACTTCTGGAGTGGATCCAGCACTACTTACTCTCCTAACTTACCTTTTCATTAGGCTGCACTGGCGCTGAATGGAAGCTTTTGGAAAAAAACTGAAGATAGTTGAAGTCGCTCCTCCCGTTCCACCAAGACGTAGCTGGTGAGCAGCTGCCTTCACCCCCAGCAGGCTGCTGTCAGCGGCTCAGGGTCACGGTTCCGTGCACGTCCCTCTCCATCTCCTCACCTGCAGGTGGAAATACAATCGTGAGCTGCTCAGCACCGACAGCAGAACGGGTGCAGGGTTCCACCGGGCCTGATGACTGAGCTGTCCCCACCCCTTCCAGCTCCACGTGTCCCACCTGCTGCAATGCCCACAAGCCACAGGTGAGCGACTGCATCTTTTCTCAACATTTCACCCAAAACACAGTTTTAAATGTTAAGAATTTATCTGCGTTCCAGGATTTTTAGCTACCTTCTCCAACAAGCAGACTCCTGTTTTTGGTGACTGCACGCTGGGAACAGCTCTGTAGCAGGACATGCTTTCTCTGTTATCTTTTAGACAACACACAGTTTAAGCTTCCTCCCTCAGCAGCATATTAATATGGAAATCTATTTTTGGAGTGCTGGCCTCATCTAACTGAAGAAACACATGAGGTTGCTCAAATGTCAGCACTGCTGCCATCAGCTCAGCTTGAAACACTCCGAGCAAACTGCTCATAACACGGACAGCAGCATCGGAGCACGTGTAACCGGTACCAAAAGAGGGGTAAAGCCAGCTGCTGCCACCAAACCCACTGCGTGCCCCTTCCTCAGGCTCGGTGCAGGTGGGCTGCAGCAGTGGGGTTGGGGTCCTGCATGGGGCTGTGGCTGTAGCAGGCACCAGTGGCTCAAGAACCCGCAGGAGAGCCGCCGGCACAGCGCTGAAACCGATGCCTTGGAAGGGAGCCCGCCTGCCGCCTCGAGTGCTTCCAGTAAAAACCCAGGGAACCTACTTTAAAAATTAATGTTTCTTTGGCTTAAAAAAACAAATGAAATGCTTATATACCAACTTATGCTAATAACTAATTATTGTGGGAGAACGCATACAGCATCTCCAGATACCTTCAACCAAAAAATGATGCAAAATGGCGGAGGAGAGTTGTAGAAACAATCCAGAAGAGCAGCTGTCACATATAGGTCATAAAAACCAAAGTGCTTCTTCCCTCTGCTCGCAACACTCTTTGTTAAGTGCCTGGACTTCCACTGTTTGCTCTCAGGAGCAGATTTCAAGAGCACTTACAAGAGGAGAAGCTCCGCTGAGGTCCTTACTGAATGCTACGCGGCTGCATTAAAGCAGTGAACCCTTCCCACGGTCCCACTTCACTATTTTAATGAAATACAGAAAACTGACAGAGCTGATTTAATCAAATTCAATCACTGAGGCCATTTGCTGCTTCTTTAATTATTTTCTATCCATCAATAAAAAAAGAACCCAAACACACAAACAAACAAAAAATAGCAATTCCTCATCTTCACTGGAACGCTTCCATCCTTCAATTTACATCGCTTAGGTTGGAGGGAGAGTCGTTTTAAAAATGCTAATTCATTTCTTGGTACTACATCTGCCATCTCCACAGAAGCTGGTGAGGCTGCGTAACGCTACTGAGAGCGCCGAGGAACTAGCACTTGAACAGTGAAGACCCACAGCTGGGTGAAAAAGCCTTCCCCAAAAGTCCAGGCCAGGAAAATGAACACGTAGGCTGAACAGCAAAAGAGAAAGGCTGCCAAGACATTTATTTGAGTAAATGCAATAGAGGAAATGAAAAGATTCTTAACCTGCAAATGTCCCCATCAATTTAGCCACTTCCCTGTGGCCTTGCGCTGATAGGAGAAGCAGCTGAAACACAACTGCTTGTGGGCATCTCAAGGAAACTACTGCATTCATACTTTAATTCCACACTGCAGATGCTCGTGCTTCTTACAGGGGGAAAAGGACGATCAGCTAATAGGAAGGCTTCCCTCTCTTCCCTGGACATCAACCTCACAATTCTCTTTAAGGGTCAATCTCTATGCTCGACAGCTGCATGACACATTTGGTTTTGATTTTTTAGATAAAAAAGGGGGAGCCTCAGCCAACCGAGCTGTGGCTCCAGGAAAACAGCCTATCTCTGAACAATACCTGCAGAAAGACAAGAGCACAAGATTACAGATCTCGTTGAAAGAAGACAATAGCTTAAACGGTACTTAAGAAAAACTCCAGATGTGCTTTTACTGGGCTTACGCTATTTCAGCTAAATGCTAAATTTATGCTTATTAAAAATAATAGTCATAAAAAAGGGCTGAATTTCCTTCCTCACCCGAAGCCCAAGGGAAGCTGTTTCTCGGTGGCGACCCCAAACGCCCCCCCCACCCTACACCACACGGCCCCGCTCGGGGGGGGGGGGGTCGCTGCCTGCGGGGGTCCGGCCCCCCCGGGGCCCTTCCAGAGCGGGTCTCTCGCGGCACGAACAAACGCAGAACGCCATGCACGGTGCGTAAAGAAATAAGCAATGCATAATGAAAGAATGCATAATGAAATAAACACGCCAAAGCATTTACTAGACAGAGATGACGCGCACAGGTGCAGCAAAACTCCTCCTCTTCCTTCCTTTTTTTCCCCCCTTTTTCCTTTTTTCTTTCTTTTTTCCCCTTTTTCCCCTTTTCTTTTTTTCCCCCTTTTTTTTCCCTTTTTTTTTTCTTTTTCCTTTTTTCCCCCTCCCCCCCCCCCCCGGTATTACCCCCCCCCCCCCCCGGGGGGGGCCCCCCCCCCGGTGCAGCCGCCGCCGCTCCCCACCTCCCCCCGCAGCGGGGGTGCCCCCGCTCCCCCCGGCACTCACCGGCCCGGCCCGGCCCGGCTCGGCTCGGCTCGGCTCGGCCCGGCTCGGCCCAGGAACGCCGCGTTTGCAGCGGGGCCGCAGCTCGGGGCCGTTCCGTGCCGTAGCCACCGCCCCGGGGCGGAGCGGGGCGGAGCGGAGCCGCCCGGCCGCGCATCCCCGGGGGGTCCCGGGGGAGCCCCTCCTGGAGCCTCCACGCCGCTTGGAAGTCGGGGAGAGCCAAAAAAAAAATGGGGTGCTGGGGGGGTGCCGGGGGGGTCCTCAGCGTGTCCCGGGGGTTTAGGGGCGAGAGGGAGCCGCCGTGATTGATCCCGCGCTGCTGCTTCCTACCTGCTTGCTAGCTGCGCTGCTTGCTCGCGTTATCAAAAATGGAATTAAAGCGTTGGGAGCGCTGCCCTGGATGCCGACGCTGAGTTCTGGCTGGGTGTCGCCGCCCGTCGCGGCTCGCTGGCGCGTGATGGCTCCCACCGAGTCCTTCCCTCTGCGGCGAGCGCTCTCGTCATCCTCGGGCCAGGCCTTAGCCCATGCCCTGCCGTGTGCTGCCCAAGGGGATGTTCGGAGATCCAAAATGCCGAGGTCTGAACGATCCCAGCACGATCTGCCTCCCGGTTCCCAGATCTGCTGCAAAGGGAAGGCAGAGGTGTTGCCAGCAGCTGGAGGGCTGCAGCAGGGATGCTCTGTGCGTGCAGCTCCCGGTGCTCCAGCAAGCACCGGCTGAAGGCAGCAGCCTCTCCCCCAGGAGAGCACAGCGTTGGGTGAGTGCTGTTTGGAGCCAGCGCTTGGAAACCTCTGCCTGAGCTGGGCTTGTGCACCTGAGGAGCTGCATGAGCATCATGCACGCCTGCACTGATTTCAGCAGTGTAATGCCAGCTTGGGCTCAACATTTCTACTTGGAAAACTGAGATCAGGAGTCTGCACTGGTGTCTGGAAGAAGAAAAATGTCTCAAAGCACTGTATTTAAGCAGAAAGCTGTTTACAGGTGTGGCTAGCATGGCCATGCAGAATCCTTTGCATTCACACTTTTACCTGCACCGACTGGGAATATGCACAACTCATCGTATGCCTTCTGCAAACTGTGCTCCCTGCCGTGTCCCCCCCTGGACCGCTGGCACCTCTCCCCACCTCCCCTCCGCTCCCTGCTGCCACCAGCCCCAGAGCAGCAGAAATCCTGTGGGCTGGGGATGGGCTGGCTTTGAGGAGATTGTTTTGGGGAGCTGCTTTTGGGGAGTTGCTTTTGGGGGATTTGGTTTTGGGGGGAGGAGGAGGCTGCTTCCACCAGGTGTCCTCTGAGAGCAGTGTGGCTCTGGGCTGGACAGCTTTGGGTCCAGGCTTCTCCAGATACCTCACACACACAAAATGATCAAATCCCACCTGATCTCCACGCTAGGGATCCCTTAGGGAAAAATAATAATAATAATAAAAAAATGCAGCTATCAGAAAGGCTTGTTTTAACTGGAAACATTTTCATTTTTTTTTTTCTGTAGATACAAGCAATCTAATTTTTAAAATGCCCTTTCATTTTGCTTAATGAATACTGAGTAAATACAATGGTGTAACTCGAGCTTCAATAAAAAAAATAACAACAAAAGCAAACTTGTTATCGTCATCCAACTAGCATTAAATGGCAGAGAAGCCTGGCTGGGGCTGAATTCTTCTGGTCACTTTGATGTTTGTTGTGGTCTCTTTTTATGCTTGAAGAGTTTTGACTGCTCATATTTACGTTCTAGCTGCCGAGTTTGGAGCTCCTGGGCTCTGCCACGCGACAAGATAACCCCCCGCAATATATTTTGTGTTCAGAGAGGGGACACCTCTCGCACTGGGCATCGCACCGGGTGCTGCTGCAGTGGGACAGCCCCGGAGCCAGCACCCTGTCCCTGCCAGGGAGTCAAACCACAGCGGGGAGAGAGCCTGCGGAGAGCAGTTACCAGCTCATGTAGGGCAATGCTTTTCATCTTCAAAGCTCATTAAAAACATTACCGAATTAATTTTTCCAACAGCACTGTACGTTCAGATGCCCCAAACATGATCTCCATTTGTAGGTGCAGAAAGGCAGGGGTGATGTAATTTGTTCGAAACCAAAAGCAGCCCGCATCTGAGGCGGGGATGGGCACTGCTCTGTGCAAACAGTGCTCACCAGAAACCTCTCCAGCTTTTACTTCTTAGCAGAAGAACTTTGAAGACAAAAGAAAGCAATTCCGTCTGTTTCACTGGGGTAAGGATCTAAGCAGCCAAACCCAGGTAGTGGCACCGTGCAACAAAACCACGCGAATGGCTGGGCGAAGGCTTGGCAGTGCAAATTCTGTTTTCTTCTAGGGAAATTAGTTTCTGCTTACTTCAAACGGTGAGGCTCTCCCTCTGCAGCAGGCTCTCTCCATCAGCACCAAACAGTCCGTGACAAACAAGCGGTGAGTTCACACCTGGAGACACGAGCGCTAGGGAGCAGACAGAAACGTTTACGCATTTATTTCAGACTTTGGGATGTTTCTTCCTGCTGCTCAGTGCAAACACACTGCACTTGAAAGAGCTGTGAGTTACGTGAGTTTGATGACAACAAATAATTGAGACGTGAGCCTGAGCTGAGCTTCTTGAAAAGGTGAGGAGATGAGTTGGGGTGCACCGAGGCCACGTTTGGGTACATTTTGCTGCCATCCTTGGCTGCGGCACAGCCCCATCACTGTGTCTTTGCACCCCTGGCCTGTCTATCCTCAGCCTCTGGTATCTGTCCCCAAGGAAGCAGAAGGTTCACAGGGGACAGGTGGAGTGAGGTGCTGCTGAAAGAAGCCACTACGTGGGGCCAGCTCAGCCCCACTGGGGCTAACGGCAGCGTGGTTGCTGGCACTCAGCCCCTCCTGCGCTGGTTCTGCATGGTATAAATGCAGTTTGAATTTGGAACGCAGAATTCCAATCTTTAAAGGCATCTTGACCACCTGAACTCAGTATTTTGGACGTGTTTACACTATCCCCTCTTTATTTTCTGTACACAAATGCCTGCTGGCTTGTGCTGAAGCAGCGGGAATTTTTTCCCATCCTCGGGGCTCCCGTGTGTGGGGAGCTCCGAGGCTGCCGCAGCGCACGCCGACCGGCACTGTGCCCTGCCAGGCACAGAGGACACCTCTTCTGCTTTCTTTTTGGAGGATCTGGTGAATTGCAGAAAGCAGTGCAGGGCCACCGGGCCCTCGCCCAGGGAATTGAGTGCACGGGATGTTACGGAAACGGCCGCTCAGTGCTCTGCAGTCCTAACGCACACAATGCGTTTCGGAAAGGAAGCACGAAGTAACCGAATTTCCTTTCTTTGAGTAGGCAGTGCCTCAGCCTGTAATTGAAAAAGAAAAAAATAAAAGAGTTAAAATTGCAAAGGGCCATTTGTATATACTCGGGTCGTGTCCCTGCTCAGCCTGCCAGAGGAAGGGCTGCGCGGTGCCTGCTGCACCTGGACGCGGAGCAGGGCCGGAGGCAGATGCCCACGTCAGAGCAAGTTTTATTGCTGGCAATCAGCGGGGAGTTGTACCCAGCCCTTCCTGTGCTGCTTTCAGAGAAAGGAATGAGTTCAGCATCTGAGACAAATGGTCCGAGCTGGAAGGTTATTCTCGTTTCAGCGTGGTGGACGTGTCCCTTCTGTCCCCGGCGGCATTTATGTCACGGCTGGAGGGAGCGTGCCTGCCCTGAGTGCTCCGCACAGCCTGCAGAGGGTTTGCAAAAAAAAAAACCTGGAATGCTCAAGTGATTTTGTCCAGCCATGCAGAACCGTCAGGTGAGCAGCTGCTCCCTCACTGCTTCTCTTTTTATCAGACCTTTGCAGAGCCCTTTGAGAGGCAGAGGCCTACCACAGAAACTGCTCAGATTGAAACCCAGATAAGCCTGAGATGTGGTTTGCATTTTTCTTTGGACTCACCACCTGCTCGTGAGCTGACTCAAATCCTGCTCCTTGCCCATTGCCTGTTAGTTTAGGCCCATTTTCTCGTGCACAGAGCTGGCTCGTGCACTGGTTATGCTTGTGCCTGTCCCCTGCGGCAGCGACTTGGGGACTGGGACTTTGGCTGCTGGGATGCCTTGCTGTGCCATCACTCTGCCGAGAGTGCCTTCACTTTCCAGAAAGCACTAATACAAAACCAACAGCATATATACTGTAGATCATGGATGGTTTTCTCACGCAATAAGAAGGCATGGATGTACTCAACCAACAAAAGGCTCCTCCCGCAACCCACCTGGAAGAACTGCTCTTCTAATTCCTCGAAGGATCGCTGCTATAGACTGTGCCAGCTGGAACCAAATTACGCACAAAACCTGAGTTCCCCATCGTGTCCCACTTCTTTTTGGAGCCAGCAGGTCCCATGTGCCCGGTGCTGCTGGGGAGGACAAAGCTGCCGTGCTCCGCGTGTGCTTTATGGGGACTGCAGGTCAGCCTGCAGAAACTGCGGCTGCCTCCCAGCTCTGCTCACTGCTGTAGTTTCATCCAGCTAGAAACAAAGCAAAGCTGTTAAAAAAGCAGGCTGGCTGGAATTCTGGAGGTTTAATTAATCAGACAGGTTGCTGTAAACTGTGAAACTCAGAGCTCATCTTCAGCTATCGGGTAGTTTTGTCTGTAAGCAATTGTTCCAGCCCCCAAAGCAGAGGTAATGGCTTGTAGGACAGAAAATACACTCCATATTTACTGGAAATGATGTGCTTGCATCAATAAGCCTGAATATAAGCATAAAAATGATGCATTTGCATCATCTAGTGCTAGAGCCCAGATTGTCTGCCCAGGAAGCCCTTCAGCAGTAAATCAGAGCACCTAATTTAGTGGGCTGCCTCGATCTGTGAGCTATAAGGAGACTAAAATTGAACTGTGCAAACACCAGCCTCTGTCAGCACTCCCTGTTACGTGTCTGCAGCTGCTGAACCTGCAGACTCTGTACCTGGGTGTTCTGCCACTGCCAAAGCCACCAGCTCTTGGCCACCAAAGCCCTTCCTGATATTCACCAGATCATAACCAGGACGAGGTTGTGAAGCACAGGCCAGTGCCAGCAGCAGTTCATCCCCATGAAAAGAAAAAAGGCGAAAATGCTGTTGAGAATGGCAGCATTTTGCAGCTCGTTAAATGGCTGTGACTCTTTTTGAGTCAGTTTTGCTTATGACCAGCAAGACACCCCCTTTTGTGAACCAATTCTTATTCTATGCCCTTATCCACTTTCTTTACCTAATTCAAACTGGTTCAAAATAATAATTTCATAAAAGAAGTGGCAATATTGGCCTAAAATTTGGCATAGAGACATTCAGCCCAGAAAAGACTTTTAGGGGAAGTCCTCTGAAAAAAAACAAGTTGTTCACTCTGGTCAGAAACAATACCCCATATTTGTAGAAAAAAAGAACCAAATGCCTATTTTAAATCAGTTTTCCAAACAAGCAGAATTATGATACGTTCTTGTCCAGAGGATGCCCAAGGGCAAACTCCGCTGGCAAGGCGCTGCTGTGGCATGTGGCAGCATCCTCAGGAGCCCACGGCCAGCCCTCCACCATGTGCATTCCCTCTCCCATCACTTTTGTCTGCAGTTTATGAAATACAATTTTCTCTTTTAGGCAAGCACAGCATTGGCTGATATTGCATTAAAGCATACTCTAGATTTATACACTGTTTAAAGAAAATTGTGCTTCCTGCTGCCAGCCCGGTAAAAACATCGCTTCAGACAGAGGCCGCTACCTGTCCTTATTTAGTGCTGCTTTTCTGAGCATCTCACATTTGGAGCTGCTCAACCTCATCCAACCATGCTGGAGGACGTTGTTGCAGTGGATTCCTCCTCCTCCTTCCTCTCCCTGGCTGCCTGTGAGCCGTGAGCTTCTGGCTCCGGGGATTTGGGCTTCTCCTTCCCTTGCACCCTCAGCATGGGGAGTTTCCAGGTGGTTTCCTACCAAAGCCCAGCTAGCTGGGACACTGTGTGTTGCATCTGCAACCAAAAAATCATCGGGTGGCCACATTCGAGGCCAGACCATGGACAAGACTGGCTTTTGTGGACGGAGACATCATGCAGATGGGTCTGGGGCACTGAAACACTTACTGGGGCAAAGCCCCTGCAAACAGCATGGGGCTGGTGGCCACTAGGGCTACCAGTGCCTGTGCAAGCCCCCAGTGATCTGTTTGGATGGGTTATCCACATTTTTATCTTGTTAAATAGGAGCACAGAACACTGCCGCAGGCTTTGACAGACTGCTCAGATACATTCACGAGGAAAGCCCTCTCCAGTGAGTACCTCCAGACCATATTTCCCTGGGAGCTATGTCAATATAATAAGGGTTTAACAATCCGGCTCACCAAACGCTGCTGTGGCGGGGGCTGCACACACCAAGCAATGGGAGCGTCCCCACCCTGCGATGCTCCTGGGGCTACATTTGCTGCCAGGTGTCCCTTGGTATCTGTGTGGTCCAGAAAAATGAGCCACGGCTTCGTGTTTGTTTGTTTGTTTGTTTTGAAGGAAAACAGCCTGCAAATTGTTTGCTGAAAAAAAAGGAAAAGAAAAAAAAAAAAGGGAAAAGAAAAAAAATAAAAAAGAAAAAAAGAAAAAAGAAAGAAAAAAATTTTAAAAAAAGAAAGAAAAAAAAAAAAAAAAGAAAAAAAGCTTTGGGGTAAGGTTTTAAGTCCCAAGAGTTTGGTTCTTGCCATCCTCCATGACCGGCGGAAAGGAGGAATCAGGGACAAGCAGCGAGAAGCAAAGTCCAAAGTGCAGAGCGGTGCCACAAGGCGAAAAACCTCACAAACGCCAGAGCTAGGCCAGCGAGCCGGGCGCCAGCGAGGCAGGTGACACGCGGGGACGGCCACTGCAGGACCAAAGGTCGCAGCCACATCTGCAGGAGGTGACACAGCCGCTGCCACGAGCTCCTGGTGGCTTTGCCTGGGACGGATGGAGCCAGCCCAGGGCAAATGCCAGCCCTGGGGCTACTTTGGGGCAGGAACCTTAACGGGGTCATTTCAAATGCTCCCTCGTTGCTCTGGGTGCAGGGTGTGCGGTGCAGGCCTACACCTTACCAAAAGGCTGTGCACGACCCCAAAAGACATTTGAACACCCCTGGCAGAGCTGGCAGCATGCACGGTGCCCACAGGAGCAGTGCCAGCCCTGCAAACCCAGCACAGCCCGGGCTGCAGGCTGCCCTGGGTGCTCCCGAGGTGCCCGAAGGATGCGTTTGGGTCAAATGCTTCATCCAAAGTAATCGGAGAAGCTATTTGACATACATATACATGTGTATTTTACGTGTACATAAATTGTGTACATGTAAAATATGTGTACAACTGGAGTGCAGATAGGAGGGAGTCCAAACAGGAAACAAAAAAGCAATACTCGCAGCATCCAAACCCACACCGGCATGCAAGGAAAAAGCAGCTCCCAGGTGAGTGGCTTCCAGTGGTATGAGGCTGCTTAATTTGTCATCAGCCTCCCGTTTTTCAAAAACAATGGTAAAACATCCTAGCTGGCTTACATGGCATGGCTCTTAGCAGTCTGAGGTACAGCCCCTCCATCTCTATCCCTCTTCTTTAGCCTAAAAGAGGCCAGAACCACCCTCGCTTTGCCTGGAAAAGCGTGCGCAGCCCATTGCTCTTATCCAGCTGGGGTTATACCTCTAAGACTTCATTATTTCTTCAGTTCCTAAGCTGTAAGCAGGTTTTGATATCGGCCTCCACCGCATTTAAGAGCTGTGAAGCTCTATGACCAGTGGTCCATGTCCCTGGTCAGTGTCCCCCCGAGCTCCCCACCTGCCCGGGGGCAGCACGCTGCTGGCTGCGGTGTCACCCCCCGTGCATCTCCCCCCCATCTGAGGAGGGAAAACATGTGGCATGCAAGCAGCTGCGAGGGAAAATGCCAGAGAAAAAAGTGGCAGAGGCAAGGCAGAACAAAAGCCACGGTGGAGCTGAACTCTCAGGAACTCTGCTGGGCTTTCACAGCGCTCCCAGCCTGCAATCCCCTTTAAATTGGGGAACAAAAGAACGGGGGCGATCGCCCGGCACCATTCAGGACGAGGAGCAGATGGTCTCTGCTCCCAGAAGCGGCCGTGCTTAGGACGGCTCATTGTTTCTCACCTCCTCGCTCGTAAAGCATTTTTCTCCTCCTCAGCATCTGCACCCACTGTTTGCTTTGGCTTTTCCTCGAGCTCCATCCCCAGCCATCCCTGCGGAGCCCCCCTCTGCCCAGCTGGTCCCTCTCGTCCTGGAGAAACTCCTGGGGTAAATTCACCTGCTGGAGGTGAGTCTGGCCCTGTCTGCCTTCCCCACGGCCAGCAGAGCACTCATCCTGCTCAGCACCGACACTTTCCGTGCTCTGGAGGAGAGGTGAGGTGTGCTCAGCAGGAGGGAACCGGCTGGCGTCCACCCATCCTCGTGCAATCACCTCCACTGGGGCTGAAATCAGCTAAAAAATGATGGCAAATTCCTCAAGATCCTGCCTCGGGGAGAGGATCGCCTAGGATAGGATAGCATGACGTCTCCCTGCCGTGGATGCTGCCCAGCCACGCTCCTTCTCGTGCCCAAATCCTTCATGCACAAAGCGTGTTGGTTTTGGCCGCACATACGTTCGGGAGCATATCCTGAACAGCCAGGTGTCTGAGATGGAAACAGAGATAAAGAAATCCCGGTGATGGTCATGGAGGAGCAAAGCAGGAGGGCTCCAAGAAGCAGCGCTCCTCGAGCCTGCCAGTGTTTGTGGACGCAGCACCGGGTTAAATTTTTGGCCTGTAGATTAGTTGGAAGCAATAATTGGTGCAAACACTGACAGTGAGGCCTCTAATTGTATTTTTCCTGGACAAAACACCCCATGGCACAGCGTGCCTTCCATCGCCCCGATCAAAGCATGGGCTGGGAAAGCCTAAAACAAATCCGTGCCTCAGTGCAAAGCGGCTCTTTGCAAGTGCAGAGACGAGATTTTTTCAGTCGTGTCCTGGAACCACGGCGTGTTTATCATTAATTTTTTTTCTTTTTCTGCAGCAAATTCATCTCTTAGCAGTGAGGGAGCAAGCTGAAGGGAGGAAGAAACACGCCACAAACATGCATAAAACTGAAAGGATGACGTAGAGACAGTCGGTGCTGGAGGAGAAGTTATGGCCAGGCTTGGAAATGGGATCTCTTCATGCAGCCTCGTGGATCCATCATACAACGAACGTCCCTGAGAGCTGATCTCAATAAGCAGACACCGCTTATTGACATGACAGGGTGATTAAAGCGATGCTGCTGGGGAAGGTAATTAGGTGTAGTGGGAGGCACAGCCTTGCACAAGGCTTCTCCGGCCGCCTCCCCGCAGCTCCCAGGTCTGCAGCCGTTGGAGAACAGATTGCTCTGCTCTGCTTCGGCGTCTGCTCCGACGGACTAATTGCTCCGCAGCAAACCGAGGCGTCTTGCTGTAAACAAAACTGCAGCCGGCAGCTCCCGTGGCGGTAAAAAAAATTACTTAACAAGTCCTCAAAAGGCAAAAGGCCGCACTTTCTACCCACAGCTCGGAAGCGCCACACGCCGGAGGAGGAGATGGTGTGAACAGAAGGGCTGGGGGCCTGAGCCCGCTGCTGGGGAGGAAAAGGGAGAATCCTGCCTGGAACAAGGGGGATTTGGGCAGAGCCTGCAGGATTTCGAGTTTGAAAAGCTCTGCACAGCTCTGCGACAATTCCCATGGCCCAGCCCAAGGGAAACCCACCCGAGAAGGGGCTGCGCTGCTTCCCACCTCACGGTTCCCCCCCGGCAGCCACCTGTGCAGGATTTCACACCTCTGGCACCTGCACTTCGCTGGGTATAAACGAGCATCTTTGCCACTAACTCAGCTGGAAATATTTTTAAAGTGCACGTTTCTTATCACTTAGGTGTTGTTTCCAGTGTTCCCACACTGAAATATTTGTTGTAAAGGGTTACTTCAGGAAGGCCGAGAGCTTTTCTTTCCCTAGGGACTCTCCAAGCAGGGTTCCTCATTGCACAAGGGGTATCCCCCCCCCTCTCTCTGCGAGCCCACAGGGTCTGAGCTGGCCCATGTGGCTCAGAGCCCTGCAAAAAATCCCACCGCAGGCTTGGGACACGCTCGCTGCATCTGCTCTGCCTGCCAGGGGAGAAGACAAAAAGGCTACAGATCCTTAATGCTATCTGATGTGCCTCAGAGCAGCCGCGAGGCCGCCACCGTGCTGTGCACAACGGTGCGGTGCCCCCGGCACCATACGAACACAGGGATGAGAGGTTTGTCTCTGGTGGTGCCTTAAAATCTAAAAGCAACGGGGACAAAATGGAATGCATATTTTTTGCTCTTTTGGCATATTATATATTTATTACATATTTTTGGTATATACATAATGCATGTTTTTTGTTTCCAGGTAACTCACCCGGTAACTTCCAGGGCAGAATTGTGCCAGCAGCAACTGCCTCCTGCTGCCAGCACCGGGCTGGGAGCACCGCGTGGCAGCAGGGCACGCAGGCAGGGCGCAGGCTGGGATCCAGGCAGGGGAGCACGCAGGGAGACAAGCAGGGGCGAAGGCAAGCATGCACACAGGGATGCATGCAGGGTGCAGGCAGGGATGAAAGCAGGGGTGCATGCAAGGGGTGAAGGCAAGGAAGCATGCAAGGGGCAAGCAGGGTTGCAAGCAGGAATGCTATCAGGGGTGCACACGGCGGGAAGGCAAGCTTGCAGACATGGATGCAGGCAGGGATAAAAGCAGGAATGCACGCAGGGGTGCACGCAGGGATGCACGAAAGGGATGCACAGAAGGGATGCACGCAGGGATGCACGAAAGGGATGCACGGAAGGGATGCATGCAGGGATGAAGGCAGGGATGCACACAAGGGGAGCATGCAGAGATGCATGCAGGGATGCAAGCAGGGACACACGCAGGGGTGCAGACAGGGATGCATGCAAAGGGTGCACGCAGAGATGCACGCAGAGGTGCAAGCAGGGATGCAGACAGGGATGCAGACAGGTATGCCTGCAGGTATGCCCGCAGGGCTGCATGCAGCCATGCATGCACACGCAACCCCCCCCCCCC